>JAVJIF010015718.1:0-87168 GCA_038442645.1 Agave tequilana
TACCTTCCATGGGAGGTTGGATGGGAGATCATGGTCATGTATGCTTTAAAATGGAAATCATTTAAAACTTGAACCTTGATTGGTGGTAGTATTATATGTGTTATACCATGCTTTCAATTGTATCAATCTTGATTCTTTTGTATACTCATATGTGTTTGTGTATGTATACTTTCATGGTATCAATTTCTATTGGTATCTAATTTTCATACATATATGTTTTATTTGTGCTTAAGATATAAATTTTTCACAAAATCTTGTTTATGCTAGTGCTTGAGCTTCAATTTTGTTTCAATTGATTACTTTTAAATTGGTATCAAGCCCATGCATCTTTTTAGTTGGTATTTCATAAAGGGGAGAAAACTTAATTTGTCTTTTCAACTGGTGATTCTTCATTGGTATTGTTTCCCACTCCCTTACTTTATGATTGAAATTTTATATTGGTATCATATGTTTAATATGAAAATTATTTACAATTGGTATCAAAATTTTGTTTAGACATTCAAATTTATTATATGTTTAATTTCAATTGATATCAAGATGTTTCATGTGTTTTTTGCTTAAAATTGGTATCTAAAAATCTTGTTTTTAAGAAAAATACAAAAATTGATTTGTATTGACTATATATAGATTCATGATGAGTTTATCTTGTATTGAAAAGCTTAACATCTCTTCTTTATGTGGTACACGTGTGTAGGGGAGCTTCACATCTCCTCTTATGCATTACTTAATGTGTGTTATGTGAATTAGGGATTAACATCCCTCCTTCTATAATGCACATGTGTAGGGAAGCTAACTTAGCGTCTTCCTCTTCATGAATGTATATAGCATATAACATCTATTGATCTTTGTTTATTTTCAATTGATATCAGATGCTTCATTGACATATTTATCTATTGATATCATGTTGTTTATAGTCACCCCTTATTGACCTTGTTTTTTGTTTAGACAAAAGGGGAGAACATTGTGTTTATTGTTTTGATTGACTTAAAAGGGGAGAAAATTTTTTTTTACCCCTCATTTTATTGTTTGGATTGTTTAACCCCTTCTTGATCTTACTTGTTTGACAAAGGGGGGAGAAAAATTTGTTTGATTTGATTTTACTTTGTTTAACCTTTGTTGATGATTGACAAAAAGGGGGAGAATTATTTGAGAGTTTAACATGCATATATAAAACTCAAATTACTTCTATGCATGATTGGTACATGTTTATATATGCATACTTTTTTTTTTTTTTTTTTGCATATATTAAGTTTTATTGGTATCTAGAGCATCTAGTGTTTTTGTTAATGTTTATTAATTTATTGGTATCTAGAGCTTCTAGAATATGTTTATGTGTCTTATGCATGTTGATGCATACACGTTTATGTACATTCATTGCATATCATTTGTTTATTTGCTTATGCATGAGTTAAGGGGGAGCTTCTTTGAAGCTTAACTTTAATCCATGCATATATAACTCCATGAGTTTTGTCATCATCAAAAGGGGGAGAATGTTGGCCCAAAGGCCTTCCACTCTAGTTTTGATGATGATTAACTCATGTAGTTATGTTTACTAATAATCTTGTGTTGTTTAAGTTTCAGATCATTAACCAAGATATTAGTTGTGATTAGCTTCAACAAGGTGTTTAGAAGCTTTTCATGATGATTTCAGGGCCAAAGCTTCAAGATCATACATTGCCTAGCCTATGGATGGAGTTTTGGAGCAAGTCTACTTAAAGTTGAAGATCATCAAGAAGACTTGGTATCCATAGTTTAGATAGTGTTTTTTAGATCCATTTGTAAAGATTAGTATAGTTATATGCTCAAGTGCACAACACACAAAGATTTTATGTTTTGGATTTGGTTTCATGAATAGTAGATCAAAATAAGTTTACTTTATTTTTTATGTATATTAGATATGCTCTAGATATACATACATGCTTTAAACTTGCTAGACAAACTTATTTGACTATCCTATTCATGTATTGAAAAATCAAGTTTGATAAAATACAAGTTTTGTTTTTGATAAAATTTACAAGACTCAAAAATGAATTGATATGATTGATATATGTCTTGAAATTTTTATCACAAGTTTGTGTTTCCCATATAAAATGATAAACTAATTTTGGTGATTTTTAGAAGTGTTAAAAGATTTTTAGAAAAATATTTTACACTGTTTTTCTGACCCAGATTGTTGTTCCAGGCTTCAACCAAGTCGACTTGGTCCTCGACTAGTCGACTAGGGGAGGAGTCGGTCGACCGACGTGCACAAATCTGTGCACGTTTAGAGGCACTGGACGGCGACCGCTCCGGTCGACCGGGGAACTTACAGTGCTCTCTGTTTGTTTCGGTCGACCGGGCCGGTCGACCGCAGTTGCCCAACGGTCATATTTCTGACCGTTGGCGGTCGACCGGCCCGGTCGACCGCCTGCCTGTCAGAGCTGCCAGCTCAGCTCTAACGGCTTGTTTTGTATTGGGCCTATATAAACCCCATCTCTTTGGGTTTTTGGCCAAGGTTTTCTAGAGAAAAAATTTCAGTGTTTTCTCTAGTGTTTAAACAGTTTTTCAAAATAGTTTTTGTGCTAAAAGATTTAATCTTTATTGTTTTAGGTTTTTGGAAAATCAAAGAAAAGAGAATTTTGGGAGATTTGTCTTGTTTTTCATTCTATATCTTTTTGCAAGAATTTTTCCAAATGTTTTTCTTTGTTGCTTGTTTTCCAACACCTAGTTTTCCACACTTGAGCTATCTTCTATCCTAATCTATTTAGGATCTTGTTTGTGGGAAAAAGAAAGAGGAAAGAGGTTTGTGGTTGAAAGAGACCACCTATTGTAAACCCTTAATTTCTTGGTTGCTCCCTCTTAGGTAGAGGTTGAGGTTGTGTAATTGGGTTGTTGGTTTTCTCCCTCTTAGGTAGAGGTGGAGATTGGTTTGCTCCCTCTAGTGAGAGGTGGAGTTGGTTTGTAAACCCTCTTCGGTAGAGGTGTTTGTTGTTTTGGTTGTTGTATTGGCTAAGGGCCTACCCCTCGGTTGTGAGGTGGTTGTTTGAGAGAGGAGTTCGGTACTCCATTGTTGTACAATCCTTCTCGGTGAAGGTTCCCTCGTGGAGTCCTCGGTGGACGGTATAGTGGATTGGAAATCCTACACGGTAGTGTAGGCGGGGATGTAGAGCAAGGGTGCTCGAACCTCGAAACATATCATTGTGTTTGCGTTTGATCCACTTGTCTCTAAACTCTCTCTCTCTTTACATTTGTGCAAAGCATCATACATAACATCATATCATATTTGCTTGTGTTGAGCATAATTCATATCATACATATCTATTTGCTTGTGTTGCCTTGCATATATTCTTATTGCTATTCATCCTTATTTGCTTTGCTTGCTTGTGTGTGTGCCTAACTTATACTTAACCAACAAGAGCTTCACATAGCACCTCAACCCATTCAAGGGAATTAAGAGGAGTTAGTCCAGAGCCCTTCACGGGGAATTCGGCTACACTTGTTGTGTTGTATTAAGTTTGTGCAAGATTTGCATTAGCTTCCGCATTTAGTGCACTTAGTTTTGCATTTAGTTTTAGATTAGCACTAACACCTATTCACCCCCCTCTAGGTGTTCCTTTCACAAATAAGATGAAATATCTAAGTTTTTGACATTAAGCTCTAAACTTGGTTTTGGTTAAAAGATAAGTATATGAGAAACACCAAAAACCAAACTTGTATTTTTCAAAATGAAAAATCTTTTCTAAACCAAAAATCTTTTATGAAAACAATCTATCAAGAGTGTGTGTGCATGGTATACTTGAGCAATCCAGCAACTATCTATCCTTTACATTTTAACTAAAACAAAAACAAAATCTTATACCTAGACACAAGTCTTCATCTTCTTGAAGTCTTCACTTGAAGGCTTCTCATCTTCTTGACTTGGTCCAAACACGATCCAACGAGCTCAACTCTTCATGTGGTCTTGATGCATAGGCTCGCGAATCAACTGGTGCTAGCTCCAAAACCTGTCTTAAAATCCTTTGTTGAAGCTCCACACCTACTAAGATCTTGATAATGAATCTGTCACTAATTAAACACAAAATCATTAGTAAACATAACTTCATGAGTTGATCATCATCAAAACTAGGGTGATGGGCCTTTGGGCCAACAATCTCCCCCTTTTTGATGATGACAAAACTCATGGAGTTATATATGCATGGATTAAAGTAAAGCTTCAAAGAAGCTCCCCTTAACTCATGCATAGACATAAATAATAAATATGACAATGAGGCAGATGAATATGTATGCAAGTATGGAGATAAAACATGCAACAAGTATAAATCAAAATCTTTTTCTCCTATTTGCAATACAAAAACATATATGCATAAATAACAAGGAAGACAAATACTTCTCCCCCTTAAGCAATGAAAACATGCATATACACTCAAATACTTCTCCCCCTTTTGTCAATCATCAACAAAGGGTTCAAAGTAAAATCAAATCAAACAAATTTTCTCCCCCTTTTTGTCAAAAACAAAAAGATCAAGAAGGGTTAAACAAATCAATCAATAAAGATTTATATGCGATATACATTCATGAAGAGGAAGACGCTAAGTTAGCTTCCCTACACATATGCATTACATGAAGAAGGGATGACAAGCCCTAACTCACATAACATATAATATGTAATGCATAAGAGGAGATGTGAAGCTCCCCCTACACACGTGTATCACATAAAGAAGAGTTGTCAAGCTCCTCAATATACAATACACTCAACATGAATCTATATGTAGAAGAGATGTTAAGCTCTCCTTGCATATAGGCAATACAAATCAAAAATTTTGAACTTTCAAACTTTTGAAATTTTCTTAATAAAACAATTTGAGATATCTTAGTAAACCAAATTTAAGATATCATATAACAAAATTTTAAAGGTATCAGAGCTCTTGTAAAACAATCAATTTTTTTAAGATACCAAATGTAAATAATCATTATTGTAAAAACATGTTGATACCAATTGTAAATTTATAACATTTTTGAAATTGAAGCATATTGATACAATTTAAAATAATGATCAATTTTTTTTATTTTTCATAAACATTGTACTTTTAAATATGAATACCAATTGTAAAGTAAGCACTAAATATCATATATATGTATGATAATAGAGATTGTCATTGAAGGCATACATATATATAAACAAAATATGAGTATATACAAAAATTTCAATTTAGATACCAATTGAAAAGATCCAATGATACCAATTGAAAATAACAATGTAAATCATGTATATAACTCAAAACCTACCATCCCTTGATATGCACAAGGTAAAAGATTTGTCAATTAAGCTTACAAGGCATACACGCCCATCCATCCGCCCATTGATGGTAGGGGTTTTCAAAAATAGGTTTGAAAATATTTTAGCATTGAAAATCACTACCAAAAGAATAATTAACTAGTTAAAATTATTTTTGAAAAACTAGTTAAAGATCCTTCAAAATACAATAAATCATATGTTTTTCATGAAACAAAACTAAATACACACAATTTACACTCATAGTCTATAAAGCACAAGATATGTCCATGAAACTAAGTCATGACAAAATAATAAAGTGTGAGTGGTCAAAAGTCATGTAAATAGCATTTTCATGAAATAGACATTGAGGCTCAAAATGATCAAGAATCCTATTTTATCAAACAAATCATGAAAAATCATTTTCATTTTAAAACACAAACTTCTAGGCATATGTATGATTTATCCAATTCTAACAATACACATACATATCCCAAACATAAAAGAGTCTATCAAGGTATTTGCATGAAGGCAAGAGATTCACAGGTATACATGTATATTTATTAGATTTGAATTAAAATACATATACATGAAGTAAAGCATAAAATAGGCAAAACATGTATAAATGAAAGAATCATCAAAACTAGCCTATACATATGCATATAGTGGATACAATGAGCATGAAGTTCAAATATATATGAGTCAATTGTAGTTCACTATTTGCACATGTATAATACAAGTTTTGATAAACACTACATTTAAACTAGTTCACACCACATGAAGCACAATAAATCATAATACATGAACATGCTATATGATATATGAAATTAAAAGCATGTATATAATCTAAGAGTTTAGAAATAGTTACCACCAAGAAACTATGTACCAAAACTCAAAATATGGTGGTCGTCCCACCAAAACTCCTTGATAGCGATGCATCTATATATGTGTCCATCAAATCCAAGTGCATCCACCATCAAGGCACCAAGTCTCTCACGTCTTGAGAGATCCCTCACCTACATCAAAAACATGGGGTGGGGGTTTTGGTACCCATTTTTTCTTGGGTCCATGGGGGTTAGCATTAATGGAACCCAACAATTTTTCTTAGCAAAATTTAAAGCATATATCTTATCATAACAAAATTTTGCTAAATGGCCTTTGCGGCCACAATGTGTACACTTGTACACCTTAGGATGCTTATGTGAATGTTTGTGATCGTGTTGTGCAACATAAGCAAATGCATGATGTGAATGTGCATGAACATGGGGAACTTGTTTCTTTTGAAACAAGGATTCCAATCTAGTATGGTTAAATGCACAAGAGTTCAAAGTTGAACTCAAACAATCCATTTTATTTTTCAAAACTTTTATCTCATTAGTGGTGGCATGTAAGCATGATGAGATAAAGAATCATTTTTCTTATTTCTTTTAGAAACAAATTCATTTTCTTTTTCAACAAATTTTCTTTTCAAAGAGTTATTTTCTTGAAAAACAATTTCTTTTTGTTTTTCCACCAAAGCAATTTTATCTTTCAAATCATATTTCCTTCACATAAATCATTCAATTTAGACATCAAGGAAATATTCTCATTTTTCAAATCTTCCTTTTCCTTTTCTAAGCATGCAATCTTATTTGCTAATGAATCTTTTTCTTTAAGCATGCAATCAAAATCCTTTTTCAAATTTTGTTATCTTTTTCTAAACATGCAATGTTAGATCTAAATGTATCATGTTCTACATGCATGCAAGCAATGTTCTTTTTCAAATTTTATTTTCCTTTTTAATCATGTCATATTTCTCAAGAATTGTTTGACAAAATGAAGTGAGCTCATCATATGACATGTCCTCATCATCGGATTCGGAGTTTACCTCAAGGGGGTTATCCCCTTGGACCATATAGCATACGTTGGAGATGTCGCTTCCAACGTCCGAATCGCTCCCCGTATAGCATTGATCATTTTTGCCAAGGGAGAGGAGGGTGTTCCACACTACAAAAGCCAAATCAAGATTAGCAACCCTACATAAATAATCATCATTTAGGGTAGATCTTAAAGTATGTAGGGCTTTTGTATTAGCCTCAAAATTCTTACCATCTATACAATATGCATTATTAGTAGTGGCAAGATATACATGAAAACCTAGGGCTTTGAGGTACAAGGACATCTTCACCTTCCATATATGGATGTTAACAATGTCAAACATGGGTGGTGACATGAAGTCCATGGTGTGTGTACAAAATATTGTGATTAGCCTAAAAATGAGGATCTTTTACTCTAGGTTGTTAGACCAAATCAGAGTACCAAGCTCTGATATCAATTGAAGGTTCACCTAGAGGGGGGGTGAATAGGTGAAGGCTAATCTAATGGTCACTTAATGATGAATTATGCAAATGCGGAAGCTAAAAACAATTATGACCTAATTAAAAACTTTACACTAAACACTATGTATAACACAAGAGTGTTGCCGAATTCCCCGTGAAGGGCTCTGGACAAACTCCCCTAGATTCCCCTTGAATGGGTTGAGGTGCCGCGTTGGCTCTCTTGGTTAAATACAAGTGTTAGCAAACAATCCCAAGCAAATATATCAATGAGCACAAATGAATATATCAAACATATAAAGATAGACAATAAAAGTATGC
Source organism: Agave tequilana (assembly GCA_038442645.1). NCBI lineage: Eukaryota > Viridiplantae > Streptophyta > Magnoliopsida > Asparagales > Asparagaceae > Agave > Agave tequilana. The sequence continues at coordinate 7,888 of JAVJIF010015718.1, forward strand.
AAGATATAAAAAAAGACAAAGAGAGAGAGAGAGAGAGTGAGCAATCGCAAACACAAAGGTATGTTTCGAGGTTCGAGCACACTTGCTCTACATCCCCGCCTTCGACACACGAAGGATTTCCACTATGCAAGATCCCAACGGATCTCTCCTAGGTGCCGCAACACCTACAAGCCCTTGGACTCCCTAGTCCCGTACACACGCAAGCTCACTAGCTCGCCGAGGCCGCACCTCAAACCACGAGTTCACAACCGAACTCTAAACCACCAAGTCCTCACTAGGACCCAACAATCACGAGCACACTTGCCCGTCTCCTCAAGGAACAAAGAAAAGATCTTGGTGATCACAACACTTTGATCACCTAAAGCACTCTCACTACTACACACCTATAGGATGTATAATCAATGGATAGCTCAAGTGTGGTGTGAGAAAAACAAGGATGTGAAAGGTGGAGGAAAACTCAAAGACTTTCTTTTAAACACTCTTGATAAAACTTCCCTTTAGATAGGAAATATTTGCTCTCTATTTTGTGGAGAAAATCCTTTTAAAAAGTCTGGGAAAAACTGGCTCTAAGAGATTCCAAAATCTTGTGACAAAACAATGACCAAACCCTCAAATTTATAGGCCAGAAAAATATAACCGTTGGGGTCTGTCAGAGCTACCGGTCGACCGCCCGGTCGACCGCCAACGGTCGGATTTCTGACCGTTGGAGCCACGGTCGACCGCCCGGGTCGACCGACCCACTAGAGCTGAGATCTAACTCTCTGTCGGTCGACCGGTGCGGTCGGCCAAACTTTCCAGAGAGCACTGCTCTCTGGAGCGGTCGACCGGCACGGTCGGCCGTCCTCCAGTACACAAAGGCGTGCACGTTTGTGCACGTCGGTCGACCGAGCCGGTCGACCGACTTCAGGGTTAGTCGACTTATAAGGGTTATAAGTCGACTTATCTGAAGCCTGAAACAGTTTTCTGGGATTTAAAACATGGTCTTTTTGATTGAAATAAAATCCCATAAAATACATAAAAATTTACAAAAATAGTTTAACCAATATACTTTGATATACAAACATGCTTGCACAAAATCAAGGCATGTTATAAAAGATTGGACTATTTTTGTAAGTTGGAAATATTTGTTCAAATGAAAACTTGTATTTTTCAAAATCTTGTTTTTCCAAAACTCCTTTAAATAAAAACTAGATATTTTGAATTCATTAAAGCATAGTGTGTATGGATATGATCCACTACACAAATAAGATGAAATATCTAAGTTTTTGACATTAAGCTCTAAACTTGGTTTTGGTTAAAAGATAAGTACATGAGAAACACCAAAAACCAAACTTGTATTTTTTCAAAATGAAAAATCTTTCTAAACCAAAAAATCTTTTATGAAAACAATTCTATCAAGAGTGTGTGTGCATGGTATACTTGAGTAATCCACCAACTATCTATCCTTTGCATTTTTAACTAAAACAAAATCTTATACCTAGACACAAGTCTTCATCTTCTTGAAGTCTTCACTTGAAGGCTTCTCATCTTCTTGACTTGGTCCAAACACGATCTGACGAGCTCAACTCTTCATGTGGTCTTGATGCATAGGCTCGCGAATCAACCGGTGCTAGCTCCAAAACCTGTCTTAAAATCCTTTGTTGAAGCTCCACACCTACTAAGATCTTGATAATGAATCTGTCACTAATTAAACACAAGATCATTAGTAAACATAACTTCATGAGTTGATCATCATCAAAACTAGGGTGATGGCCTTTGGCCAACAAGTTGTATTCCCATTGACTCTGTGAAGAGTGATATTGATTATTCCGATCTTGTTCATAGTATTGAGACTGGGGCACATATTGAGTCGGATAATCCCAATTTGGCATATATTGTTGATTCATATTGTACATAGCTGGGTCAGAGTTATCCGAGTCAAATGAGGTCTGGGTGAAATATGGATTCATATTAGGATTGAAAAAATTGTTGTTGTTAAAAACCATTTCACAATTTGCAAAAAAAAACAAACAAATAAAAAAAAGAAAAAGAAAATAAGCCTATAATAGGGTTGACTTAGACCTAGACGACTCCTAACTGGTTAGACTATCCACGTGGGGTATATTGTCGGAATCTGACCACGAGTTAATTGACCAGGTAGGGGCAAGATCAGTGGGAGGTATCCATGCCGGAGCGATGGCCCTAATTATGCCAAACCACTGTTTTTCGAGGTTTCGCCTCTCAATCCCCAATCTTAGACACCGATTTGACAAGAGTCAACTTCTAACAACTTTCCCCTTTGGTCAATCTCCTAAATGAGTCCGAGATGTCCCTAGGAGCCAACGTCTAGCAAACTTTACTTAGGCTTGGGTTGTGTGAATGGGGAGGTGATTTTTGGGCTAAGAAAGGGTAATGACTTCCCCATCTTATGTTGTATTAGGTTCTGCCCTTAAATTCAATTCGTGCAAGTGTGCAATATAGATAAGAATACACACAAAAAAACGAGTAGATCACTGAAGTGTTTGTCCTAACTATATGCAATGCAATATGTACACCTCCGTCAAGATCGCAACAACACAAGAACCAAATACAGTATATTGGAATTGAAATCAACACGTGCCTAGATGCAAATGTCTAAACAAATTTAAAGCATCCAATTTCTGTATTTTAGTTCTTAAAATTATTACAGTGCACAGGTAATATAAATAAAGAATAGCAGCAGAATGTAACAATATACAAGAATTTACCCAACCACACAAGAGAAAGTATAGACTTCTGCAATGCTAAAGAATTTAACCTAATACCAAAAAATAAAGAAGAAAAGCTAACAAAAACGTGAAATCAAACCGTTTCCATCACCGCAACAGCACCAAAATTTGATCGGGGAAAAAACCGCGCACAAAAGTGTATGTTATTATATCAATATTTAAAGTGTGTATGTTTTGGCTTCCTCGATACTTTCGTTATAGCATAGAGGCTAAACGGGTCGAATTCACAGGGCAGGAAAGCGATAGAAGCTTGACCAGAATGTTCACGTGTGTGTTAAAATTTCTTCTATGTTTTAAAGAATGAAAAGAAAAGGAAATAAAGAATGAAAAGAGAAGAGTACGGTAAAATACGAAGAAGTGGCAACATAGAAAATAAGATATTTGTAATTTTTGATAGTATTTCTAAAACAAAATAAAAAGAAAAAGAAAACTCATGACTACTAACTACTAATGGCTCCACTAACTATGCTAACCTCTTAGTGATAGTTACTTCACATGTATCCTTGGCTATCACTAGTCCTTGATTCAAGAGCATTTCAAAGCATGACCCATAAGATAACTTTCACATCCAAACTCAACAAAACAAGTGCAATCTAAACTTAAACCATCAAAACTAAACAAGAATAAACATGGAATAAAGTACTGTTAGCTTGTTAGATAGTTAGGATGTTAGAGTGTTAGAATCCATCGTCATGAGCCATCAATGGCTCTTGCAAGAGCAAGGCCAAGTAGAGGCTATTAGATTCATGTGGATTATCAAGTAAGAAGTTAGCAAGTTAGTGGTTAGTAGTTAATTGCCATGAGAGAAAATTAGCTAAGCATGTAAAAGGAGTTAGAGAGAAGAAAACAAAGAGAGATAAAGAGAGAACCTCTCATAGCTTGTCACCTTCTATTACAAGCACTTTTACTTTTCAATCATGTACCACTCTCTCTCCTATTACAAGATCTACAAGAAATGAAAAATACAAAGAGGAAAAAGAAGAACAACTAACCTAAACTATATTAAACTACAACAAGGAGAAAACCCTAAAAACTAACCTAAAAACACCTCAAAAACTTCTCTAAAACTTCTCTTCCCAGTGCTCTAAAAATCCCAGGGTAAACCAGGGTACAGATATGGAGCGCGCGTCAAATCTTGGCGCGCGGCTCCATACAAAAGCCGCAGAAACGCAGCCAAAGCCACATTTTCGCAGCTGTACCAGGCCGGCGCACGCAGCGTCGCCTGCTGCGCGCTGCCCGCTTGTCCTCCTGTCAGCTGCATATCTTTGTTTCTAGATTTGGGCCCCCGGTTTTGTTAAAACCACCCTCCAAATCACTGGCTATCTTTATAGGCTTTTAATCACCAATTAAATGGTGATTTTGGGTCTTATTCTTCATTTCATGCCATGGACCTAAAAACATACAAGAGAGATATTATTAGCAGAATTTGATATTAAATAAATGTGAAGATGTGGTATGAAATATGCAATTTTAGAGACTAATCACCCATCCATGGCGAAGGATTATAAACCTATAAGTCTGTGTAATGTCTGCTATAAGGTGATTACCAAGATAATTGTCAATAGGCTTAAACAGGTACTGCCGCTACTGATTTCTGACGAGCAGAGTGTTTTTTTTTCAGATCGCATAATAATGGACATTGTTCTTATTTCCCAAGAAGTACTACATTCAACGAGATATAGAAATGAAGGGAAAAACCTTATAGCTATTAAAGTTGACATGGACCGTGCCCATGATATGATGCGGTGGGATTTCCTCAGAGCTGTGATTGGCAAATTCGGCTTTTCTGATTAGTTTGTGGCTTTAGTTATGGTTGCATTAGTGGCCCAACATTTGTGGTGCTTGTCAATGGGAATCCAACATCATGGTTTCAATCAAATGCCAACTTAAGGCAAGGTGATCCTCTCTTGACTTATTTATTCATCATAGGTGTTGAGGTGTTGACACAAATGATTAAGCGTGAGCAGAATAATGGGGTGCTATCTGGCCTTTCACTTGGAACAGGACAAAGAAAGTTAGGACAATTGATGTAGCAGATGATTGCTTGTTCCTTGCTCGGGCCTCCACGGAGGAAGCACGTGTTGTGGGCTAGGTGTTGAAGGAGTACGGTCGACTAAGTGGTCAGAAAGTTACCATGGCAAAATCTCAGATAATTTATGGTGAAGGTGTTTCGAGTAGAGTACAAAGGCACATAAAGAGAACGGTGCAAATGAATGAAGCTCACTGCCCTATCAAATACCTTGGTGTCAAATACCTTGGTGTCAACATTAGTGTAACGCCCCGATCCCGGCGATACGGGGACGTCACTGCAACGTATATACGTAGGTCAGAACTACCCTCCCGTATATACGCTAAGCATCAGTACAGACAAGAATCAGAGTACGGAAGCATATGGTGCATTATACATTCCAACACATATATATATATACAATCACAGAGTTATCACCAGAGGTGATGAATATTACAATAATAATACATCACAGATATGCGCAAATGCGAGAGTACAAAAGATATACATATATGAACAGCATAAAAGGGCGCTCACATACAAGTATACAAGGAAAAGTACAGTATGAATAGAAAAAGGACACTCAAGAGTTTACTAAGGGAAACTCGGGAGGCACACAGGGGGCCTGGAAGGATGGAGCTCTGGATGATCGGCTGGAGATCCACGCTACCGCTGCGCCACTCTGATCAGTAACGGGGAGAATCCACACGCTCCGGGCTCCATAACCTGGACATGAGAATCCAGGGGAGTCAGTGAAACTCCCCAGGCGAGTAGGAATATGGATGCCAGGTGGCGAGTCAGGAGGAGCACAGGTGTCAAGTACAGAAGACAGGAGGGTTAGAACACAAATGAAGTATATAAGAAATGATATCAAGTAGGAAATACTCAGGAGGCAGATAGGTTAGAGCAGGCATGAACAGGTATGGCATAATAATCATAAAACAGGAAATCCGCATAAAACCATTACAACAAATATGGTAAGGCACATCACAGATTCATAGCCGTTTAAGTTGCAGGCTTTAGTATGCGTCCCATTCCACATACCTCTACTTACAACTTAAAGAGCCGATTATTATAACACTTTATTATTACTCGTCTTACCCTGATATCTAGCTATGTGAACTAGCGTCCCAACGCACATAGATCCATATCCGAGTAAAACAAGGTTGTTATTGGAAACTAGCGGGGGTATCAACGAACTATGTTTACAGTGGGTCCCGTGCATGCCCGGGACCACGGTCCAGGGTGTTCCGTTGCTTGGTAACGGAACCAGCCGCAAGGCCTAACAGGAGGGACTTATGTATGCCCTTATCATGATGGTACCAGTAATGAGGGAGCCAGCTCTCCCCTCGGTCCCTGGAGGCCCACAGGTCAGACCGGAACATGTAGTTGCACAACATTCCTAAAAGCCACTGTAAACACGAACACATATTGATATCCGCATGTTTCCCCCGACCCAATACAAGTTGGTCCTTTTTAGGATTCATTAGTTTAATTATCACTTTACGGGAATAACAGGAAATGGACATGATCAGGAATCAGGAGTACATACGTACTATATAGTCAGGTCACTGCATGTAAAGCAGGAAAACAAGTCACTGATCATGATACAGGATAATAAGGTAAGGTTCCCGTAAAGGTGACAATCACAAGTCAAGTATATCATGCTGGGTGTCAAGTGATAGCATGACAGGGTGATGATATTTAGTAAACAACCAAGCATATCAAAGGATTGATAATAGTCGGGTTAAGTCATGGCAAGAGATTGATAATGGTCAGGGCAAGTCATAGCATAACTAAAAGGGTCTTGTCAAATAGTAGCATGGCAGGTGGTCAGGTGATAACACACTAGATGGTCAGGTGATATACATGTGTTAAATAAAAGCATGCAACTGACTAGTCTGAGGTAATGGTATGGCAAGGTAACATAAAAGTAACTCAAAGTCCAACGACCACGAAGGGTCGGCCACGCATGGTATATGATGAAGAAACAAGCATATCATAAGCAAGGCACAAGCACAAGATGAAGCTACCATAATACAAGCAATTGTAATGCAATACATGAATATGGAAATAAGAAGCGAAATACTTATCGTCCCGACGAAACGGGATATCAAATAGAGAAGGGCGAAGAGCGAGACTACTCGCCTATACCACCAATATGCCAAAAGATCCAAAATTCACGGAATTCGGGATGCGCCACAAAACCTGATATAAACATGTAGAGAGAAGAGGAGAGAGAAGGAGAGAAGGTAAGATGATGTTTGCCAAGTGACAAGTCAAACAATACCAATATATGATATAAGACTCAAGGATATGGTTCATATTCAAGAAAGGAATCAACTATAACAGACAGCCAAAGTTAGTCGACTAGGTGGAAAGAGTAGTCGACTAATAAAGGGTTAGTCGACTAACAGTCTGGTATAGTCGACTAAAACTGGGTTCCAGAGAGTTGATATTCTGATTCAGGAAAAGTTAGTCGACTAGGGTGGAAGGGTAGTCGACTAACAGACATCTTAAGTCGACTAACAGTCAAGTCAAGTCGACTAATACTGAGTAACAGAGAGTTGGGTTTTGGTTTCAGGAAAAGTTAGTCGACTAGGGTCAAGGGAGTAGTCGACTAATCGAGGTTTCTAGTCGACTAATAAATAACCTAAGTCGACTAAAACTGTGCTCCAGAAAGGTTACGTTTCAGCTAGGGTTTTCTAGTCGACTAATCTATAGGTCTAGTCGACTAATCGACTGGAAACAGCAAACAGAACAGATTTCTATGGTTGTGTGTTTGATAATCAAATGGCATGATTTGAAGACCTAAGTATACATGATATGAAAATACAAGTATCCTAAGAATTAATCAAGGCTTGGTGAAGAAGAACACTTACCTAAAAGAAGTACAAGGTGTTGGAGTGATGGTGGTGGTGATGGAAGTTGATGATGAAGAAGAAGGTGGAGGTTGGAGGTTGTTTTGTTGTTGGTGTTGGTGAGAAGGAGTGGTGGCCGAGATCAGAGGTCTCTCGCCGGAGTCGGGGTGGCCGGAGGCGCCGGTGGAGGTGGTGGTTGTGGTGGAGATGAAGGGGGAGATGGAGGCTAGGGCTTTGGTGAAGAGAAGTGAAGGGAAGTGAAAAAAAGGAAATGAAATGAAAAGGGAAGATTTTTATAGGGTTTTGGATTTGTGAAGGAGGTGCAAAAAATTAAAAGAGAGGGGGGTTTTTGCAAAGTGGAGGAGGGGATGAGTGTCCTTCTCTTGGCCACTTGGCCGGCCATGGGAGAGAGAGAGAAAGAGGGGTATTAATGAGGGAGTTGGTGGAAGTGTGTGGAAGTGAGTGGAAGTTGTAAAAGATTGGAATTTTGGAAAATTGGAAAAGGCTTTGGCTTGTGGAGGAAGGAAAGAAATAAAGGAAAAGGAAAAAGGAAAAGAAATTCATATGAGGAGATATTTTCTTGGAAGAGAATTTGAAAATAATGAAAGTGGCGGATTCCCGGGATTCAGTTGCGGATGCGGAAATCTTTCGGGAAAATACTGGAATCGTCCGAAATTCAAGTATCTCGGAACGACCCGAAAAAATTACCAAAAATCAAGAATATAATACTAAGTATCATAGTGAAATCCGTTTTAAGAAATACTTTATAGTTTTAAAACTAAAAATCCCGGAATCAGTTACCTACCGACTCCGATGGAATTTTCATAAAATCATAAAATCCTCAGAAAAAGAATGTAGGTAGAAAATATGATTCTAAGGAATAATGCCTAAAGGACCTTCTAGAAATTCCTAGCTGATTGTGAAATAAAAATCCTGGAATCGATCAGCGGCACTGGTCGACACCGGTTTTGAAGATATTTAATTAAATTCAGGAAAATTCCAGAAAATCATATAAAATATATAATAATGGAAAATGATATTTGAAACAGAAATCGGTCAAATCAGAATACCGAAAAGACCAAATCGAGTAATACACTAGGATCGGGCCTTCGGTTCAGACTAGGGCTGACTCCAAGACCACAAATCCAAATCCAAGACAAAATAACCACATAAGGAATTCATAATACAGAATAATTACAGGAAGTAAATCGAAAAAATACGATCGAAAATCTGAATACGCAACTAAGTACGTATTCTGGGAACGGGGTATTACAATTAGAATGAAACGTCTCCCTCGGGTAGCCTTTGAACTCCTGTTAGAAAGATTCAGGGCTAAACTCTCCTCGTGGAAAGGGGCTGAGCTCTATCTTTCGCGGGTAAAATTACTCATTCAAGCAGTGCTACAGTCGATTCCAGTCTATTTAATGTCAAGTGGATGGGTCCCAAAACTATTCTAGACAAAATGATGAATGCTACCGGAGATTCTTGTGGAGCAGAGAATGTGATGGTCATGGGTTGACGCTAGCAGTATGGAGTGGTCTGTGCAGGTCCAAAGAATGGGGGGGCTTGGGTTTCCAAAGTATCTCATTGTTTCGTGAAGCTCTTTTGGGCAAACAGTTGGCAAAGTTCTTAGACAAACCTTCGTCTAACATAAATACAACCCTCTTAGAGATATTTGGCGATTACAACCTATGCACGCGGTGATTTATCATCAATAATGCATATTTTTAGTCAGACTTTCATACTTATTTTTTTTATAAAACATTACTATTTAATTCATTTATTGTTTAGTAATGTGTAAGCCTCCATGACCTAAAAGAAAGCCCAAAAGCCTACAATTATTATGAAAATAAATATTAATTGGGAAGATAAAGGAAGCTTCTATTCTATTCCATTTGAATTTGGGTTTTAAGTTAATTTAATTTAAAATTTAGAGGAGGAAATGGGTAGAACAAGATCGATCCTTATCCCAATTGAAGATAGAGGTGGACTCCTATTTAAATTCCAGTTGCTTGCACCACAAGTCAAAAATAAAAAGGAGAAAATTTGAATTTAACCCGGATTTAGAGATAACTTGATCTCCAAGCTATCTAGGAGATCGAAATATTTCAAAATTCAGGGATTAATAAAGATTCTGAGGATAGATCACCAGATGAACGAACTAGATAAAGCTACGCGCTAAAATCTAGAAGAGTCGTGTTTTCTCCTAAAAAGCAGCGGAAACGCGGCTACTTGGAGGTCATGTGCATGGCGGTTGAGTGGAGGTGTTCGTGTGGACTCTACTTCTCAAATCTCTTATAAATACCCCTGAAGAGAAACAGGGCAGAAGCATCTCGAAGCTCAAGCTTAGGGGCTTTCTTTAGATCTATTTTCTTTCCAAATATTCATTGTAATTTTCAAGTTTTTTACTTTGAAGAAGATTCTTGAGAAGGAGAAGCCATTGTAATTCGAGGTGACAAATCAATATAAGGTGCTTTTGTTCTTTTCATATCTCTTTTGTTATTTACTTGCTTTTTTTTTTTTTTTGCTTCTTTATTTCATGCAATCTTCTTATTTAAAAATCATGCTTCATTACTCTTTCACCATGAGTAACTAAATTCACTTCTCATGACTTGCTAAAATCACCACCATGGACCTATATGTAAATCACCTAGAGGAGGGTGAATAGGTGATGGTTATACAAAATGGCAAATAATGCAGAATTAAAATTCACTTGCTAGCAACCTAGCAAATACCAATCACATTACAAGAAATACTTGCAAATAAGTAAACAATATAAGTGGCAAGTAAGTAAATAGAGAGTAGAATGAAGAGATAAAGAGTAAACAACTGCAAACACGATGATATGTTCTAAGGCTCGAGCCACTGCTCTAGCCTCCGGCTTCAACATTATGAAGGATTTTCACTATGACCGATCTCACTAGATCGTCAACCGTTACAAGTTCTCACTAGAACTCAATAGATTCACAAGTTCTCTCTCGCGATGCCACAACACTAACAACGAAGCTCACTAGCTCACTCGAGGCCGCAACCTCTACAACTTCACAATAGCAGAAAATTAGTGATCTTCTCTTGATCACAAAAAGGCTCACAAGCACAATCTTATAACCAAGATGAAGAGGTGAAACTCTTTGAGATTGTGTAGTGGAAATAGCTTGTAAAGATGTAGAGGGAAGACTCAAGCTAAAAATCAAAAATGTGAAATTTTGGCTCAAAAGAAAATCTTTTAGAAAAAATAAAACTTGTTTAAATCTTGTTGTATACTAGTAAAACCTTGTTCAAACTTGTTCTTGAATTTTTCTACAGTCCCACTATTTATAGGGGATGAAAATATGAAGAGAAAACCCAAAAGAGTCATTGGAAAAAGATCCAGAAGAAGACAAAAAGAAAAAAGTTGTTTGGAAAATATCAGAAGGAAATCCTTCTGTCGATTGACTGGCCGGTCGACCACCAACGGTCAAATTTTCGACCGTTGGGATAGCGGCTGACCGATCGGTCATATTTTCCCAACCAGAGAGCAAAGCTCTCTGTCGGTCGACCGGGGCAGTCTACTGGGCAAACCGAGAGCAAGGCTCTTGCAGTCGATCGGCCGCACGGTCGACCAAAGTGCACACAATGCACTTAGGGAAATTTTGTGCATGTCGGTTGATCAGGAAAAAATCGTGCATGATAAGTGTATGTTTTGAAATCAAGAGTTAAAAGTGCGTGCTTTAGCTTCCTCGATACTTCTGTTATAGCATAGAGGCTAAACGGGTCGAATCCACAGGGACGGGAAGGGATAGAAGCTTTACCGAAATGTTCACGTGTGTGTTAAAGTTTCTTTTATGTTTTAAAGAATGAAAAGAAAACAAAACAAAGAATGAAAAGAGAAGAGTACGGGGAAACACGAAGAAGTGGGAACATAGAAAATAATATATTTGTGGTTTTTGAGATATATCTAAAACAAAGTAAAAAGGAAAAGAAAACACATACCTACTAACTACTAATAGCTCCACTAACATGCTAATCTCTTAGTGATAGTTGCCTCACATGTATTCTTGGCCATCACAAGTTTTTGGTTTAAGGGCGTTTCAAAGCATGACCCATAAGATAACTCATCACATTCCAACTCAACAAACAAGTGCAAGCTACACTTAAACCCTCAAAACTAAACAAGAGCAAGTATGAAATAAAGTAATATTAGCTTGTTAGAGAGTTAGGATGTTAGAGTGTTAGAATCCATCATTATGAGCCATCAATGGCTCTTACAAGAGCAAGGTCAAGTAGAGGCGATTAGATTCATGTGCATTATCAAGTAAGAAGTTAGCAAGTTAGTGGTTAGTAGTTAGTTGCCATGAGAGAAAATTACCTAAACATGTAAAAGGAGTTAGAGAGAAGAAAACAAAGAGAGGTAAAGAGAGAACCTTTCATAGATTGTCACCTTCCATTATAAGCATTCTTGCTTTTCACCCATGTACTACTCTCTTTCCTATTACAAAATCTATAAGAAATGAAAAATACAAAGGAGAAGAAGAAGAACAACTAACCTATTTTACCCTAAAACTACAACATGGAAAGAAGACCCAAAAAACTATCCTAAAAACTCCATAAAAACTCCTCCCTCTGGTGCTATGGAAATCCCAGGGTATTTATCGGCGAAACAGAGCACCAGGGAGTCTGTATGGAGCTGCGCGTCAAATCATGGCGTGTGGCTCCACAACTTTGCCGGGAAAACGCGGCAATCGTCGCGTTTTCGCAGCTATCCGAGGGCGGCGCGCGCGGCGCCCCGCTGTGCGCCCCCCGCTTATCCCCCTGTTGGCTGTATGTCCTAGTTTCTGGATTTAGTCCCCAAGTTTTGACGAAGCCACCCTCCAAAATCAATGACTATCACCAATTAAATGGTGATTTTGGGTCTTCTTCTTCATTTCATGTCATGGACCTAGAAACATGCAAGAGATGTATTATTAACAGGATTTAATATTAAATAAATGTGAAGATGTGGTATGGAATATGCAATTTTAGAGACTAATTAGTCTCTTGCATATTCCATACCACATCTTCACATTTATTTAATATTAAATCCTGTTAATATACCTCTCTTACATGTTTCTAGGTCCATGACATGAAATGAAGAAGAAGACCCTAAATCACCATTTAATTGGTGATTAAAAGCCTACATGAATAGCCATTGACTTTGGAGGGCTGTTTTATCAAAACCGGGGGCCAATTTCCAGAAATCGGGACCTGCAACCAACAGGGGACAGATGGGACAGCGCGCGGCCTGAAGCGCCGCGCGCGCGGCTCTAGAAGAGTCACAAAAATGCGGCTATGACCACGTTTTCGCGGCCGTACAGGCGTGGCCGCGCTCGTACTTTGGGCCAGGGTTTGCCCCCTGGCCCCCTTTCCCTGGTGCCTATATATACTCCCCTGGGGTTCTATATTGAGATATATGCAGAGTTTAGGGTAGTTTTTATCTCCATTTTGTAGTTTAGGGTAGTTTAGATTAGTGTTTTTCTTCTTCCTCCTTTGTATTTTCCATTTCTTTTAGATCTTGTAATAGGAGAAAGAGAGTCATACATGGTGAAAAAGCAAGAGTGCCTATAATAGAAGGTGACAATCTATGAAAGGTGCTCTCTTAACTTATCTTTGTTTTCTTCTCTAACTCCTTTTACATGTTTAGCTAATCTTTTCTCTCATGGAAACTAACTACTAACCGCTAACTTGCTAACTTCTGATTTGATAATCCACATGAATCTAATAGCCTCTACTTGGCCTTGCTCTTGCAAGAGCCATTGATGGCTCATGATAATGGATCTAACACTCTAATATCTAAATCTCTAACAAGCTAACATTACTTTATTTCATGCTTGCTCTTATTGGGTTTTGATGATTTAAGTGTAGCTTATACTTGTTGGTTGAATTTGGATGTGAAAGTTAACATATGAGCCATGCTTTATAACGCTCTTGAACCAAGGACTAGTGATTGTCAAGGATACATGTGAGGCAACTATCACTAAAAGGTTAGCATGTTAGTGGAGTCATTAGTAGTTAGTAGCCATGGGTTTTCTTTATCTTTTCACTTTGTTTTAAAAATATTATCAAAAATCACAAATATCTTATCTTCTATGTTTCCCACTTCTTTGTGTTTCACCGTACTTCTCTTTTCATTCTTTATTTTCTTTTCTTTTCAAACATTAAAGAACCGTTAACATACACGTGAACATACCGTGGAAGCTTCTATCGCATCCGTAAACTACCCTAAAACTATAACATGGAAAGAAAACCCAAAAACTATCCTAAAAACTCCTCCCTCTGGTGCTCTAAAAATCTCAGGGTATTTATAGGCGAAACAGAGCACCAGGAGTCTATACAGAGCCGCGCGTCAAATCACAGCGTGTGGCTCCACAACTTTACCGCGAAAATGCGGCATTCGGCTGCGTTTTCGCAGCTGTCCGAAGGCGGCGCGCGCGGCGCCCCCTGCTGCGCGCCCCCCGCTTGTCCTTCTGTCGGCTGTATGTCCTAGTTTCTGGACGTAGTCCCCAAGTTTTGACGAAACCACCCTCCAAAATCAATAGCTATCACCAATTAAATGGTGATTTTGGGTTTTCTTCTTCATTTCATGCCATAGACCTAGAAACATGCAAGAGATGTATTATTAATAGAATTTAATATTAAATAAATGTAAAGATGTGGTATGGAATATGCAATTTTAGAGACTAATCATCGGTCGACCGTGCGGTCGATCGACAGGGTAATTTTGCTCTGTCTACGGTCGACCTGTCGATCGACCGACCTTGGGCCAAAAGCATGATATGAAGATCTTTTTGAACCCAATCTTTTTCTGACAAAAGTAAACTTTATTTTTAAACACAAAATAAAGTTCTAGGGACTTGATAGAGCCAGTGTGTGATCATGGATTAACACAAAACAAAGTTAGAACTATATTTTGTAAAAACACTTTTCTAAATCGAAAATCAATTTTTCCAAAACTCATTTTTTCCAAAACTCCATTTTGAAAATGACAAGGAGGATAGTTTTGAACTCTTTTTAAAACACTTTAGGAATGTAAAAGATATGTGTGTGTCAATACCAAAAAAGCAATCAACCTATATCATCTTGGTTTTAACAAACGACTATAAATCCTATCTAAAATACAAAAAGCAAAAATATAAATCTTGATATAGTCTTCTCTTGCAATCTTTATCCTTGAGCTCGTCTATGTACTTAGGCTCGGGATCGATATGTTCTTGGCTTCCAAACGTGTGAGTCTTGTGATGGAGCTGAAATGCAACAAAGAGTTAACCTAAAACTTTGCTAAATGAAATTGTTAAAAACACAACTACATATGTTTTGTTATCATCAAAACTAGGGCTAATGGTCTCTGGGCCAATAATCTCCCCCTTTTTGATGATAACAAAACACATGGAGTTATCACAAATAATTTGGAAAGAGACTTCAAGCGAAGCTCTCCCTAAACACATGCATATAACAAAATGTGACATATAAGTAAGATGCATCAAAATAGCATATGAATAAGATATATAATTTAGCTTTATGCAACCCATCTATGCATACCAAGAATACAGAATTATAAAGGTGTATGCATAAATGGTTTTCTCTAGCCAACTAATAACCTCCAACCTTCAAAACAATTGATAAATGGTTGGTTTACAAAGAATACACAAGAACACAAACGCACCACATACCACACATAAAAGATATGTATCAAATATCAACCATAAAAAAGAGATACATAACTTTCCAAAGACAATAGTGATATCGTAAAAGAAATTTGTCTATACAAAGGCTCATGCCAACCTCAAAACAAGTTTCAAACCATAAAATAAATACTACAATATAAAAACACATGTCTAAACATCAATACTGTATTCCACATAAAAGAGTATATAAATAAAGACATGAAAACATAAAAACTCCTAGATAACTCCACAAAATATCTCTCTCCCCATTTTTGTCATCAACACAAAAGGGGTCATTCTTCCTGAAAGTTTGGATCTTCCGGAGGTGTTGGTGCCTCAGATGGAGCTGGAGGAGGTACCCAAGGGTCAAATGGAGGACCTGATGCAGGTGCAGATTGCGCGTGGCCTCTCAGAAGAAGAACAGGCCAAGCGTTCCTACTATAGGTCTCGTCGGCGCATGTTTGAAGGTAACGAATGGATGAGTAGATATATTGCAGATCATTCTAAATGTTTGGCTCAATCCTCTCAAAATGAGCAGTCATCTTCAGATCATGTTCACGAAGTTGAGCCGAAAGAGCTGTTTATGGGTCAAAAGAGGCTGAGGAGGCTGAAGAAGATCCAGGAACAACAGAGGAAATGATAGGAGGGGTCTGAGGAGCAGGAGCATGCTCTCTAGCATGCATCCTCTTGAGGAGAGTGTTATTTATGTCAACAAATAGTTCAATGGATCGTTCAGCAGAAAGATCAAATTTAAATTGTTTGAGAAGTCGAGTAATGAACATCCCAAATGGTAAGTGCCAGTTTGGGATCAGGAGGTGCTCAGAAACCATGAAGTCGATGATGAGCTTAGGAATGCTAACTTTAATGCCTTTCAGAAGGCAGTAAATCAAGAGAGGAGCAGAACTCTGAGCATCACTATATTCTCCTGATTTTGGTAGGAGATTATAGAACACTATATTAGCGAGGACCTGGGCGGTGAGCGTGTAATACTTCACATCCTTGTTCCTAACTAAGGCCGGGTTATCATCGTGAAGCAAGAGAGATGCGGTGAGAGCAGATTCACCATCAGGATATTCAATATCATGTATGTTAACATTATATATATCTACACCCTCACAGGAGAGATGTAGCAGATGGGCAAATCTATCTAAAGAAAAGTTAATATCCTTACCCAGAACCTTAGATCTAATATTATTATTTTGAAAAGCTCAGGGTAAACATGTTCCTTGATGGTGGCTAGGTATTCTAGAGAGCTTGTGTTCAAAATATTTGCAAGATTTAAGTCCTCAAAATTAGCAAGCATTACAGTTCTACCAGAAATTACATGTTTATTGTGGATAACAGAAAACCTATGAGATGCGTTCTGAGAAACAAAAGGGTTTGATGAACATTCAGGTTGTTTACCCTTCTCAGATCTAAGTCTCTTAGACATGGTAAAGAAAGTAAGATAATAATCAAGTTTAAGGCATGAATTTAAGAAGGATTTCTAGAGGAAAAAATTGAAACAAGAGATATTTAAGTGAATTAGGGATTATACCATGAAGAGACTGTTTTTCCTTGAAATCAAACAAATCTAAAGATTTGGCGTGAGATCCAACAAATTTTATGGATTAATTTGAGTTTGGATAGGGTATGGCAGAGATAGTATGAAGGGAATTAGGGAGAAGAAGAAGAAGAGGGAGTCGGTGGAGAAGAGAAAATGAGAGAGCGATTAGGATTTTAGAGTTTTAAAAATGGGTAAAAGCACAATAGACCTGAAATTCGGCCCAGTCGACCGAGGCCTAATCGAGAGCATCTCGATTTCAGATCGGTCGACTGGCTCAAGCCAAATTTCTTTTATTATAGGTTCCCTCGGTCGACCACCCCGTCGACCGGACCTAGCCAGGTTAACTCGGTCGACCGGTCGTCGACCAGGACTGCCCAAATATCAGTTTTAAAAATATGAATTAAGGGCTTTTGAAAAATATTTTAATTTGGATATTTTTATATATAAAACAGAGAAATAACATCAAAAATCTTATACGCATGGAAAATAAACAAAAATGATATCAAGGCAATTATTTATATTTAAAAATGTGTTTTTCAATAATTAACTCATATATTAAGCAATTAAAAAAATAAGATATTGAAGTCGAATACCCTTAACGGGTTCTGAACTTCTCCTCATCATTTCTCTAGATAAGAATTGAGTCGCGCAATTGCTATCTTAAGTTATTACTTAAATATGGTTTAAATATGATACCCAACCACTGTTGGCCCAAAAGGTTACACTCTCCATTTATATACGTTTTGATGATAACAAAACATATAAAAGCTATTTGGTACTAATAAAGATTCTAGAATGAATTTCAGGTTTGTACAAGTCTTGATGGCTTTAAGCATGTTGCAAGGTTAATGACGCTAATAGCATGTTGTAAGGTTGATGGCGCATGAGGACTCTTTCATAGGAGAGGAGGCTCTAACTCGGCAACGCGGTTCAGAGACATCTTCCTATATAGTTTTTTATATTTTAGTTTGTTAAAGGATAGTATATAGTATTGAAGCTCAAATTCTCCACACACACAAAATTGCACGTGTTTTTTAAAAGATTATTTTGTCTCTTGTGTAAAATATTTTAATTAGACCTATTTCTGTATGTGCAAACTCAATTTATTGTATTTTATAAAGTCTTGACAAAAATCATTTTTGAAAATAAACATATCTTCAAAAACATTTCCTCAAAATTTCTGTTTTGACCTGTTGCGGTGACCGGGCGGTCGACCGGCTCTATTACAGGTCAGAACGGTCGACTGCAGTTCTGACCGTTAGGTGCGTGCATGTGTGCACGTTATCCGGTCGACCGGGCCCCATGTCGGGCGATCGGGCGGTCGACCGACTGACTGCACCCAACTCTCTATTTGGGACGGTCGACCGAGCGGTCGACCGGAGCCTGCCAACGGTCAAAATTTTTTTGAAAGCCGGTCGACCGTGAGTGTTTTCTCAGCCAAACGGCTAGTTTTTTAAACATGTTTTAAAACGTGTTTTTAATCTCTAAACGTGGTTTTAGGCTGGTTTTGGGTCTTATCCTTCCTGATTAGTCAAAATTAATATTTACCCTTTAATCCCTACCTATATCCTATAAATAGGGGTGGATGGGATTAAGGAGAAAGACAACAATATTTGCAAAGAAATCAAAAGTATGAGTATTCTTGAAAGAAGTTTTATTCTCAGTTTTTGTGCTCTAATCTCTAATTTTTCTCTGAAGTTTTTGAATCAAAACTCTCTTCTACTTTGTTTTATTTTTCACTTACAAACCTTGAGCTTCAATCCTATACATTATTCTCTAGGGTTTTGTAAAGAAAAGTTTTTCAAAAGAGAGTTTGTGGTCTTGTGATCACTAAGTGATTATTGTATTTGTGGCTCCACTACCTCTGAACTAGAGGAGTGTGATTGAGGAGTTGGGTACTCCCTAGTGGTTGTAATCCTTTGTGAAATTTCTAGTGGATCGGAAATCCTTCTGGGTGAAGGCGGGGACATAGAGCTGGGTGCTCGAACCTCGAAACAAATCTCTGTATTTGCGATTGGTTTACTTGTGCTGTTTACTTTCTATTCTATTCATTCTTATATTGTCGATCTATACTCTCATAACAAGATTGCATTGCGCACCTCAAACTCTTATTTAGAGGTATCACGAGGAAGGAGTTCAGAGCCCTTCACGGGGTATTCGGCTTCTAATCTTACTTTGAGTGATTATTGCTTCATCTCATTTTTAAATTAGTGCATTGATTAGCTTTATAACCTATTCACCCCCCTCTAGATGATTTCAATATGTATCAGAGTTAGGACTCTAGTTTTTGGCTTCACATCCTTAAAGAGATCCTATAAATTGCTAATCACTATTTTCATTTCTTCATTCATACACTAATAAAGATGGCCGATAACATTAAGACCCCTCCCAAATTTGATGGACTCAACTTTACCATATGAAAAGTTAGGATGAACATTTTTTTGCAATCTCTAGGTAGCCGAGTTGCTAAGTCCTTGACCAAACCCTATAGTTCACCCGTAGGTGAGTAGGACACTTGGTCCGATCTTACCTCCAAGGAATTTGATGCTAATTCGAAGGCTCAAAATGCCTTACTTTTAGCATTGAATAAGGATGACTTAACACGGGTTATCCATTGCAAATCCGCCTATGAGATTTGGCAACACTTATTGGTCACTCATGAGGGAACATCACAAGTCAAGAGAGCTAAAATTGATCTCTTGCGTTCTCAATATGAATGCTTTAAAATGCAAGAAAATGAATCTATTGATGATATGATTACTAAGTTTACTAAAATCACAAATGCTCTTACTTCTCTAGGTGATGAAATCAACAACGACCAAAAGGTGCGTAAGGTGATTCATGCTTTCCCTCCATCATGGAAAATCAAAGCTACCACCTTGAAGGAATTGAATGACAAAGACGAGATGGAGCTCATAAGTCTTATTGGAAATCTTAAGACTCATGAGATGGATAAAAAGGGTAGAGAAGAAGCGGCGCCTCAAAAAAAAAGTCTATAACTTTCAAGTCTACCTCCACTAACTACGATGATGAAGAAGATGAAGAAGATGATGAAGAGCTATCTCTTCTTGTGAGAAATGTAAAAAGAACGTATCACAAGAATAAGCTCAACCATAGAAGGAGATGGGAAGGGAAGGAGGAGAAAAAGATCATATGCTACAACTGTCGGAAACCCGGACACATCATGGCCGATTGTCCAGATTTCATGAAAAAGATATCTTCCTCCTTGAAGCAAAAGAAGCCGTTTGAAAAGAAGGCGTACAAAGCCACTTGGGATTCGAAAAGTGAATCCGAAGATGAAGTTGACACGGCCAATGTGTGTTTCATGGCAAACACACCTAAGGTAACTACCGAACCATATGATGATGATAGTGAAATAAGTAAAGAATTGTTATTACAAGTTTTCATTGAACTTTCAGAAAGTTTTGATTCTAAAAAGGAAGATTGTTTAAAATTGAAAAAGGAAAATGAAATGCTTAAAAATCAAATTGCTATTTCTTCAAAAGAAAAGGATGATTATCTTCTACTCTTATTTCAACCAAGAGATTTTGATGCCTATAGAGTTGCTTGCAAAGCTAAATATCCTAAAATTGATGAAAATGAGTTTTCTATGTTAAAAACTAGAATAAATGATTTGGGAAATGATTTGGGAAATATTTTAAAGAATGTGCTTTTAACAATACTAAATTAGAAGAAATGTTTTCAAAGAAGCACATGCATACTCCTCATGCTAAATAGGATAAAACATCTCATACTAAGACTCCACATGTTCATCTTGCCAACACATCACATGTCAATCATGTAAAAACATCCCATGCTCACAAATTACATGTTCATAAACCACATGCTCATTATGCTTTTAAATATGGAAGAATTTATAAATGTACTTATTGTGGCTGGAATGGTCATTTAGCTAAATTTTGTTATGATCATATAAATAGTATGAATAATCATGTTTGGGTTCGAAACACTAATACATTAGGACCCAAGAAAATATGGGTATCAAAATCAAGCATTAAATTATTTGATATAGGTACACACCAAGACTCCAAGACGTAAGGAGCGGTGGTACCTTGATAGTGGTTACTCAAGGCATATGACATGAGACATCAACAATTTCGCAACCCTATCGAGGTACATTGAAGGTGGCACCGTCACCTTCGGAGAGACTCCAAGGGCACCATCATCGGTATAGGTAATATTAAGATTGGTACATCTCCTTTAATTGAAAATGTAGTTCTTGTTGATGGGCTTAAACATAATTTACTTAGTATTAGTCAACTATGTGATCGTGGTCTCAAAGTTGTTTTTGATGAATCTTCTTGCAAATGAAAGATCACCTAGAGGGGGGTGAATAGGTGATTATGCTAATCTAGTCAACTCAATGCGGAATTTAAAAACTTAATGCAATACACTCAAGTGCAATCAACAAATGATGCACACACAACCAAGCCAAGCAATTATGAATGCACAATATGAATATTTGTAAGGCACAAAGTAAAGAGAGAGATAGAGAGAGAGTCAATGGATCAAGCGCAAACAACAAGAAATGTTTCGAGGTTCGAGCACCCAGCTCTACATCCCCGTCTTCGACACACGAAGGATTTCTAATCCACTAGTTAGTCCACAAAGAACTCTCACAAGGAGTACCCAACTCCTCTCTTTACAACCACAACCTCCTCCTTGAGGCAAGCTCCAATCCAACAAAACAATCACCTCACAACCCGAGGGATTAGCACAAAGCAAACACAAGGATCACCTCACAACTTGAGGGATACAACCCAATTGCACAACTTCCTCAACACAATGAGGGTAAGGCACAAAGCAAAGATTGGGTTTTTAACTTGGTGGTCTAAACAACAACCACAAACAATTTCTTTCTCCCACACAAAGATCCTATAGAATAAGAAAGTAGATGTTGCTCAAGTGTGCAGAAAACCAATGGAATGGAAATCAAAATCACAAAGAAAATCCTTGGGAAAAACTGAAACAAAGATATAGAAGATGAATCAAAACTCTTTTCCCAAAAATCCTTTTCTTTGATTTTCCAAACCCTAGCAAAAACACCAAATAGATTGTTCAATTTGAATCCAAAAACTTCTTTTGATTGATGTGAAAACACCAGAGAGTAGGGAAAAATTCGCACAAAAAATCTTAGAGAAAACTCTTTCCAATGGGGTATTTATAGCCCCCAGAAAAATATACCCGTTGGCAGCAGAAAATGCCAGAAATACACTGCCGGTCGACCGGCCGGTCGACCGTCCAACGGTCAAATTTTGCCCGTTGGCAGCTACCGGTCGACCGCCCCGGTCGACCCAAACAAACAGAGAGCTCTGCTCTCAGACCCGGTCGACCCGGACGGTCGACCGTCCAAACGTGCACAGATCTGTGCACGTCGGTCGACCGAATCGGTCGACCGACTTCAGCCAAGTCGACTTGGTCAGAAGACTAGTCGACTGGTTGAAGCCTGGAACAGAAAACTGGGTTAGAAACATGTTTAAAAATTCTTTTATCTTTCCTAAAAATCACCAAAAATAGTTTTATCATTTTGCATTAATATATAAACATGTGGTAAAAAGTTTAGCTCAAATATCAATCAATATGAACTATTTTTGTGTCTTATCATTTTTACCAAAAACCAAAAACTGTATTTTCTAAAACTTGAATTTTGAATAGAAAATACATTTTGTCCAAAACTCTTCCAAATACAAAAACATGATATTTAAACATTTTGAAGCATGATGCATATGGATATAATCCTATATACATGAAACATATATATATCCATGTTTTTGTCATTAATTCTAAAATATGTTTTGTCAAAAATACCAAACATAAAACACAAGAATAAGAAGTCAAAACTAAGTTTGTCTAGGAAATTAAGCATGCATGTATATAGAACAAATCTAATATACATTAAACCATGTAAACTTGTTTTGAATCATCTATTCATGCAAACCAAGATCGGTTAAACCTAAAACCGAAAAAACCGAAAACCAATATTCAAAACATGAAACGTGTGTGTTGTGAACTTGAGCATTATCATACTATTCTAATCTTTACAATTTGGATCTAAACACAAAACTAAACTATGGTACCGAAGTCTTCTTGTAGAGCGCAATCTCCAAGCCGACTCGATCCAAAACTCCTTGATCCACCGAGCAAGTGCTATATATGATCTTCGACGCTCGGGCTCTTGAATCAACATGTGAAAGCTTCCAAATCATCTTGTTGAAGCTAATCACCTACTAATAACTTTATTAATGATTTGAAATTAAAATCACAAGATTATTAGTACACATAACTACATGAGTTAATCATCATCAAAACTAGAGTGGAAAGCCTTTGGGCCAACAATCTCCCCCTTTTTGATGATGACAAAACTCATGGAGTTATATATGCATGGATTAAAGTTAAGCTTCAAAGAAGCTCCCCCTTAACTCATGCATAAACAAATAAGCAATAAATAATATACAATAAAGGCTCTTAAACATGAATGCATATAAATGCATAAACAATAAAGGGTTCTAGATACCAATGAAATGTTTAAAACAAAACATGCTCTAGATACCAATTACAAAACATGCTCTAGATATTAATTAAAAATTAAACTAAATTAAACTTAATATTTGCAAAACATAAACATGCATATATAAACCAAAATACTTCTCCCCCTTTTTGTCAATCATCAACAAAGGGGTAAAAACCAAAACAAAACAAAATCTTCTCTTCTTTTTAATACAAAGAATCAATCTTCAATAAGGGGTAAAAGCAAAACCAAATCAATAAATTTTTCTCCCCTTTTTGTTCGAAACAACGAATCAATAATAAAAAAATATTTTCCCTTTTTGTCTAAAACAAAATAAGGTCAATTAGAGGTGACAATCAATTAAGGTACCAAATGAAAATATGTCAAAGAATAGCATCTTGATACCAATTGAACGGAAACAAACAAACAAAAAAAAATTGATACCAATTTTAAGCAAAAACATATGAAAATCTTGATACCAATTGAATTTAAACATAATAAATTTTGAATGTCTAAACAAAAATTTTGATACCAATTGTAAATATTTTTCATTTTGAACATATGATACCAAATTTGAATTTTCAATCATAAAGTAAGGGAGTGGGAATCAAATACCAATTGAAAAATAAAATCAAATTTTCTCCTCCTTTATGAAATACAAACTAAAGTAATGCATAGGCTTGATACCAATTTAAAAGTAATCAATTGGAACAAAATTAAAGCTCAAGCACTAGCATAAACAAGATTTTGTGCTTAAAGATATAGGGATATAATAAGCACAAATAAAACATATATATGTATGAAAGATAAATATTAATAGAAATTGATATTCTTGGAATAGAAAGCATACATACATACAAACATATATGAGTATACAAGAAGGGTCAAGATTGATACCAATTGAAAGAATTCAATGATACCAATTGAAATAACAATAATATCAAATGTATACATCATATTACTACCTCCCAATCATGGTTCAAGATTTAAATGATTTTCATTTTAAGGCATACATGAACATGATCTCCCATCCATCCTCCCATATAAGGTAGGGGTTTTCAAAAATAGGTTTGAAAATGTAGTATGTTTGAAAATCTCTACCATAGTGAAGAATACGAACTAGTTATAGGAAAAACTTTTAAAACTAGTACGAAATCCTTCAAGCAAGGAATAAAATAAAATTGTTTTTCATGAAACACATGTAAATCACATTATCACCAAACACTTAAAATCCATAAAGTCCATATCATAGTCTCATGAAAACAAATCATGAGTAAACTAATAAAGTGAGTGTACAAGTATTATGTGACATATATCAACATAAAAATATTCAATTAAGCTCATATGAAATTCCTTGAAACATGAAATTCATCTAAGATGTGAAATCACCAATTTAAATCATCTTAAAAACATGAAATTCATTATAAATGTGAAATCACCTAGCAAACATGAAATTCATCCAAACGATTTAAACTTCAAGGCATATGTATGTCATGTACAAACTAAAGTATACATACATATCCTAAACACAATGAGACCACAAAAGTATATGCATGAAGGCACGTGGCTCAAGGATGTATATGTATAAATGATAGTTTGGACAAGATGGACATATACATGAAGTTAAAACAAAATAAGTAAAGTGATGAATACAAGTCAAATGCAAGATTCATCAAAACTAGACTATACTAGTACATCAAGTGAATATAAGTGAGCGTTCAAGCACAAACATATATAAAGGTCTATTTGTTGTAGCTCACTAGTTGTACAAGTACAAATCCTAGTCTTAATGAAAAGTTATCATTCAAGCAAGTAGTCAAAACATGAAGCATAAAACGGGAATCATAGCCCAACATGATAAACATAATAATCAAAATATGAATTATTAAAACAAAAAGTCATATTCAATCATATGATTAGCATGACAAAGACATGTGCATTAAATCTATGATTAACATGATAGCTAAAACATAAAGAGAACACAAAATATGGGTCCACACGAAACATGGGTGTCTCAACCACTAATCATGTAAAGCATAAGTCTAATAAACATGGCAAATATCATACTAATCATGAAACAATAAAACATGATTCAACAAAACAAAAATCATAAACATCCACATGGTCATAATGCATATGCATGTGCATTAGATCTAGGGCATACATGTTAGTTTAAACAAGGTGAGAACACTAAATATAGATTCATATAAAACATGGGTGCTCAAGTAACTAAACATGTATAACACTAATCTAATCAATATGACATAAGCATAATGAACAATAAAACTAGACATGCTATGAATAGATGAACATGGAAAGCATGCAAATAAAAACGGGAGTTAGAGAATGATACCAAAACCGATGAAGGTGCATCTCTAATTCTCCAAACCACGGTGGTCCTCCCACCAAATCCCCTTAAGAGTGAAGCATCCAAATGGTTCTCTTTTAGGCTTAGAACGCATCCACCTCAAGGCACCAATACTCTCACGTGATGCGTGAGCTCCCACCTACATCAAAAGTAAAGGAGGTGATTTTTGGTACCCATTTTCTCTTGGGTCCATAGGGGTTAGTATCTTTTCTAACCCAAACAAGATTAGTTGCTAAATTTTCATGATAAACACGATCATAACAAAATCTAGTAAGGTGGCCTTTTCGACCACAATGTGTACAAGTGTACACATGAGCATACATGTAATGGTGGTGACCGTGGGAAGCATGTGTATGCCGTGTAGAGTGTGCATGCAAAGATGGACCTTGTTTCTTACGAACCAAGGTTTCCAAACGTGAATGATTCAATGTGCATTGGCTCAAAGTGGAGCCCAAACATTCAACACTTTTCTTCAAAACATTTATATCATTTTCAATAGTGGAAGATAAAGTTGAGCATGCAATAGGTATGCAAGAAGAAGAAGAAGGTATACTAGCATGGCACACATGAGAATCAATATCAATTTTCAAAGATTCATTTTTCTTTAAAACTAAATCCAATTCTTTTGTAATTGAATCAATTTTATTTTTCAAAACAAGGTTATCTTTTAAAACAAAATCCAATTTAGAAGATAAAACCTCATTGTTTTTCACAACATCATTACAATCATTTTTGTTTTTCAAAATCTCAATCTCATCAAGGGTAAGGTCTAGTTGAGATCTTAGTGAGTCACGTTCACTAGTGATCTCTTCCTTTTCCTGCAAAACCAATTCAAAATTAGAACACAAATCCTTTAATTCATTTTTCAAAACAAGGTTGTCCTCTTTCAAAAGATTGTGTTTTTCCAATAAATTTTCAAGCTTTTGAGCAAGTTCCAAATTCAATGTTTGAACTTCAAAACAACCATGGCAATAGGAACTAGAGCTATCATCTAATTGAGTGTCCGATTGTACCTCAAGGGAGTTTTTCCCTTGGACCATGAAGCAATGCTCTTCGGACTTTTCTCTCTTAGATCTCCTCATCTTGTTGATAATCCTTGGAAGCTCGGGAGACGTCAATAAGCTCCAAACTGCAAAAGCCGAGTCAAAATGATCAAACACCAGTAAAAGATGTTCATTAAGAGATGCTCTAAGTGTTCTAAGTGCTAATGCATTAGCCTTTTTATGCTTGCTACTATTAGGGAATGATTCCATAGTGGAGGCTTGATAAACTAGATGTCCTAGTCTTTTCAAATGGCTACTCATATTGGCCTTCCAAGCATCAAGTCTAATATGGTCAAACATAGGAGGGCTATCCATGAGAGCAAACTAAATGAGTGCAAATGAACAATGCAAATGAAGATTAGCAAACCAAGATCTCACTCCTAGGTGGTTAAACCTAAATATCAGGAGCTCTAGCTCTGATACCATTGAAAGATCACCTAGAGGGGGGGTGAATAGGTGATTATGCTAATCTAGTCAACTCAATGCGGAATTTAAAAACTTAATGCAATACACTCAAGTGCAATTGATCGGGGCGGAACTAGCACTCAAAAACGTGTATTTATGAAATCAAATGAAAAACTCGAATGTGCTAATGTATCCTCGATACTTCCGTTATAGCACTGGCTTAACGGGTCGAATCCACAGGGAAGGGAGGCGATAGAAGCATTAACAGTCTCTATTCACGTCAGTTGTTAACACTTCTTCTTTGTTGAAAGAATGAAAAAGAAAATGAAAAGGAAAAGAAAATGAAATCAAGAATGTGGTAGGTGAGGAGAGTGATGAAAACGGCGAAGAAAACAAGAGTGAAGCGTGGTTTGGAAAACAAAATAGAAAAGGAGATGAAACAAGGATGAACTAAGTAGGCGGTGAAAACAACGATGAAAATGATAGAAAGAATTTTGAAAACGATTTCTAAAACAAGATGAAAGAAAACTCATGGCTACTAACTACTAAATGCTTCACTAACCATGCTAACCTCTTCGAGATAGTTGCCTCACATTTTGATCCTCGGCCATCACAATCCTTGGCTTCAAAGAGACGGTACAAAGCATGGCTCATGGATGGTTCATAACAATCAAAACATTGCATCAAGAACAAGCTAATACAAGCATCACTCATTACACTACTAGCATGAAATAAAAGAGTATGAAATAAAAGAGAGTTAGCTTGGTTAGCAAGTTAGCAAGTTAGCAAGTTAGATGTTAGAACCCATCATCTTTGGCCATCAATGGCTCTTGCAAGAACAAGGCCTTGTAGAGGCAACCCGATTCATGTGGATTATCAAGTAAGTGGTAAGATGGTTAGTGGTTAGTAGTTAGATTGCCATGAGAAGAAAAACTAGCAAGAAATCATGTAGAAGGTGAAGGAGATTACATTGGAAGAGAAAGGAGGCATCTTTACATAGAGTGTCACTCTCTATTACATCAATCCCTTGCTTTCTCTCTCTAGAAATCACTCAGCCCTACTACAATGATCTAAGAAAAAGAAATGAAAAATACAAGAAATGAAGAACACTCACCTACACTACACTAAAATCTGGACCTACTCCTAAAAATGAAGACTCTTTCGCTCTGGCTCTCTGCAGGTCTATTTATAGGCAGAAGAAGGCTCCAGAAGACGAGACGGGGCCACGCGTCGAAAATCGACGCATATCTCCACAAAAGTGCCGCGGAATCTCGGGAATTGCCGCGTTTTCGCGACAAAATCAGGGAGTTAAATCCCTGATTTTGGCGAGAAACATCTCCAGGCTTCGAGGACCTTCTTGGTATATTCCTTTTTGGGTAAATCTGTCCGCAGATCCGTCTGATGTGCGCAAGAGGCTAGATTCGATGTATCTTCTAGATAATCCTTTGCTTGGCCTCCAAGTAATGCGTGATTAATTACCCTTAATTGGGTCTAATTAAGCTTTTATTACACCTTTGCCCTTGGACTTTGGATCTACCTGCAATTAAGACCAAAACACGATTTAGATCGACAATTTATTCATAAATCGGTGAGAGAATGCGACATAATAATGCAGAATTGTAGACTAATCACACCCCCACACTTATTCTTTTGCTCGTCCCGAGCAAAACAAGAAAAGAAAACTATACTACAAATGTTATTACACCACTTTCGCAGGTGACGCGATTGCACTGAGCGTGTACAACAAGCCGTTAAACCTCTAGGTTACCCTAGAGGAGGAGTGTTGTCTCCTGAGGGTTTTCAGCGGATTGCACCCACAAAATCCATAAAGAAAGAAGACAAATGTTAGTATTTTGAAAACGCATTTTGAAGGAGAGACAAGTTTATGAAATATTTTTGCAAAAATATAAGTGATCTAAGGTCATAAGTCCACCACAAATCAATCTTCCTTAAACTTAGTCTCTATGCAAGATCTTGTCTTCAATTAAGGTAAGAATTCAAAATTGGATTGAATAATTTATCTTTCATAAAACCTAGATAATATGCACTTTGTGATAGTGAAGATTTCTGGGATTTCAACTCTAACCATCAAGCCATTTATTCATATATATTTATTTATTTATTTTTTTCTTCCCTTAGTTTTCTTAGGCTTTCTAGTTCACCCATGTATTGAGCCTATAACCGATGACTCCCAAACCAGACGGTTTTAGGGCACCAGATGAGAAAACATCCCTCGGGTTTAAGGACACAAGTAAACAAGACCACAAAACTAAGGGGGATTATTTGTTTCTTTTGACCACCGTTAGGCGTGAATAATCATGCTTCTTGAGGCATAATTCTCCAGCTTAATAAGTGATGATGTTTTTTTTAATTTATTTATTTATGGCATTTTAGGTCTTTGTTTCCATCCCAAAAATTGTGTAAGTGTGAAGTGCATACGATCTAAGGCAAAAAATTCAAGATAAAATTATCTCCCCAATTTATCTTACTTAGCCTATAATTTTAAACAAGATCCATTATTTCAACTAGGTTTAAGATGTCATAATTAAGGCTTTCTTAATTTCTAAGATCATCTTAATTTTCTTAAAAATAGATTAAAACTTTGTCTCTTATTTCAAAAAGTTTTTAAAGAAAGAGAAAATTCCTATACAAAAGGGAAGATCATAAAAGAAGTGTAAAAGAAAGAAAATCTAAAAACTCTATGTTAGTAAACCCTCCCCCACACTTATCTCATGCATTGTCCTCAATGCATCGTGATATATGTATGCATGAAACAAATAGAGAGGGAAGGAAAAAATTACCTCAAGGTGGTGGTTCCGGTGGCGGTCTGATTGGTCCACGAAAGGCGGCCCAATCATTATTGCGTGGAGTCCGGAGGAACCCACCAGAGATCTCAAGAATACAACCCACAAGAATGATGTATATATGAATGATTTTTATTAACAGCTTTACCCCATCTAATTTCCAAATTTTCAAAATAATTTCGGAGTGAAATTTATCAACACCCTTGTCCCAGAATGGAATGATTGATTTGGACTCAGGAAATATAAGAACTAATATCAACTCAGAAAAATGACTCAAGTCAAGTAAAGGTTCGGGAGTCGAGATCGGTTCTGGAAGAGGGTCCAAATCAAGAAGATGAAGCTCAAATCCACATTCATTTCCCCATGATGGAATGTGACTATCAAAGATTGGTGATTCAAGTTCAGGAATGACAGGTATGGGAATCAAAACTGACTCTAAAATGTTGCTCAAATTGGGTAACAAAACAGGAGTCAATAGTGATTCAGGAATTTGAACTGGATCACAAACTTGAGAAGTAAAGTCACATTCCTCATTAAGTTCAATTCCACAAAAATGAGAACTTACCAATTTATCAAATGGACTTTCAAAAGTATGAAATTGGTCAAGTTCAATATGATCATCATAAGAGATTGGTGATTCAATTTCACAATGAACTGGCACTGAATCCAATACTGACTCGGGAAAAGGAGTGAAATCAGGTGAAGACACCGGAGTCATAATTGAATCAGGAAGTAGAATTGAATCATCAAGTGAAAGTTCAGGATCATATTCATGCTCGAGTTCAATTTCAGGAAAAGGATAACTTGCCAAAATGTCAATGGGATCTGAAGTTTGGACAAGTTCAGGTGGGTGTGCTGAAATTGAATCTTGATTTCCAAAATGACAAGAGTCTTGGGTCATATCAATAGAGTTTGGCATAACTAAATTGGTCAAAGGTTGATAAGATAGAGTTTCCTCATTCCTATGAATGTTAACCAATTGACTCAATTGTTCTTCCAACCTATTGACAGACTCGGCACGTGATTTTTGATATTGTAACAGAGACTCCTGCAAGATGTCCATACTCTTTTCTAGACTTGATTTTTCTCCAAATGGTTGCTCTAGAATGGGAGTATAAGAATCTTGGTTTTGGAAATTTTGTGAATAATGTGAGTTAAAAATGTGTGGAGATTGAAGCTTGGACTCACATAAGAGTTCTTTACTCGTTTCCAAGGCAAATGGTTGTTCATTATGATGAGGTGGAATTGAGCAAGACTCTTGAAGATATTTTAGAGAGGCCAATGTTTTCTGAACGTGTTGTTTGGCCTTTTGTAAATTGGCTTCTATTCTCTTTTCGAACTCAGATTTTTCTTCAATGGGAGGTTCAGAAAAAGGATTATAAGAAGCGAAATCGGGGAATGAATATTGTGGATATTGTGGACTAGGTGGATATGGTGGACAAGGAGGTTGAAAATTTGACTCGGGGTACGTGAATCCCCAAAGAATCTGTGACGAGTAGAAATTATTTTGGAAATTATAGTCATAAGAATGTGGGTATGGGTTGTATTGATTCGGATAAGGCCAACCCGGTGTATTTGGTTGGTGCATATTGTAAAATGCCGGCTGGTAATATCCGAAAATGAAGTCGGTGTGTAATATGGATTATTATTAAAGTTGAAAAAATTGTTATTATAAGCCATATCACACAATGAAATACAAACAAAAAAAAGAAACAAACAAATAAACAAAAAGAAAAAAATTCTAACCTAAGTTAGGGTAGACTTATGACATAGACGACTTCTAACTGATTAGACCGTCCACGGGAGGTTTAGTGTAGACTTTGACCAAAAGCTAATCAGCCAGGTCAGGGCAAGGTTGTTGGGAGGTTTTCCGTCAGAGACGTTCCTTAATTAAGTAACCACCAACCTTCGGGCTTTCGGCCCTCAATCCCTTTCCTAGACACTGATTTTGCAAGAGTCAAATTCCAACACTTTCCCCCTTAGGATAATCTCCTAAGTGAGTCCGAGATGTCCCTAGGGCAAACGTCTATTTTTTTAATTAAGTTAGGCTTGGGTTAGTGAGTGCTGGGATAGTGGTTTTTGGGCTAAGGAAAGGGTGATGAAATCCCCCACCTTATCTTATTTATGGGTGATGCCCTTAGAATCAATTTTGTGCAAGTGTACGAAATATATAACTAGGATATACTCAAAGCATGAAAATCAAGCAAGAGATGATTCCTAGTCTACATGCAATGCAAAACGTACCTTGCTCCAGCACTCTTTAACAGTAAAGTAAAAGAATTGAAAAAACACGTGCCTAGAAATGCAAATGTCTAATCAATTTTTAACGTTTCAACCACTTTTTACTGTTGATTATTATTAACAGGAGTATGGTGAAGCATACAAGAATTTAAATATTGCAGCAGATGTATTTTACAGAGCAAGCAACCCTGCAGAAATTTGGTCAGAAGTCCACTCTTCCTTGCCGCAGATCCACGGCTTTTGCCGTGGAATCGCGGCAATTCAGAGGGCAACTGGTCTCTGCTTCCAAGAGCAGAGGCCCAGAGCCACTTATATGACACTGCAATGCAAATTTTCCTGTTTCTTCACCTGTAACCTGCAACAGAGAAGAAAGTTCATTTAGTTCTTCACTTTTAAATTAAAAACCGTTGCTCTCCCCGGCAACGGCGCCAAAAATTGATTAGGAAGGAAAAAGATAGTGTGAATTTGTGTGAGGTATTTGCACAGATATTATGTAAAAGAGGGAAGGTTTAGAGTCAACCTCAGTGCTTGATCACTCCACAAATGTATTTAAATGATTAATGTATCCTTTCCAATCTCCGTTATAGCATGGGCTATACCGAGTCGATTCTCAGGGAGAGCTTGCGATGGAAGCGTTACGGTTCGTAGTGAAGAAAGAAAACGAAGATTCTTCTTTGTCTTAAAAGAATGAATAAAACATGGAAAAAGAAATGAAAGAATCGGTGGATATGTTCATGATGGAAAATGAAAAGAAATCAAAACAAGATTGGCTTTTGGATTAACACTAAAAAGAAAGAAAACTTGTAAAAGATTTGAAGATAGAGAAAACCATGACTAGCTAACCTTACTACCTTGCTAAAAACTTACTAAACTCCGTGATGGTGAATGCGTGCCTCATGTTGATTCATCGGCAAAGATTTGTCTTGCGTGTTGGTCTAATTACTTTCCCACTTGGATGACGGTTGATCACTCTTGGACTTGTCTTGTAGACTCATAGATGTCATTGGCCTACAAGATAGACTTTCAATAATGGAATCAAAAGAGCGACATTTAAGGGATGCTAAGGAAGAAGATACAACATTCATTAATTGAAGTAAAGAAGTTGTATAACAATAGCATATGTTTGGTGATCCATCTCCATGTTCCATCAAGGCATTTGTTCTAAAGACAAGGCTCTAAATGAGGCACACATAAATCATATGGAATTACAACAAGAACTTGCCAAGCAATGAAAGTAACCCATCGGAGAAGAGAAGACCATACAACTTGCAAGATTAAAGATAGCAATCACCCATGAGTTAGTAGTTAGCAAGGTTAGTGGTTAGCTAGTTCATGTTAGAAAAGTTAGCCACTAGCCATAAGAAAAAAAAAGCAAAGCATGAATTAAAGTGCAAGTAAAGTAAAGCTAGAATTAAAGAAAGCAAGTAAACTAGAAAATGCAAGAGAAGAGAGAAGAGAATGGATCAATCCTTACTTCACAAGTTGTCACACCTTGGTATACACAAGCTTTCTCTCTCTTACAAACTCTCTCTTTACAGAATTTCTAGGGAGGAAGAAGATCTAGAGTACTACAAAAATCCTAGAGAAAAATCTTACAAAATACAAGCATCTAATCTCTAATCTCTCCTCTCTCCTTTTCTCTACCCTCTCTTGCGCTCGTGCAGGCCCTGGTGCTGTATTTATAGGCCTCAGAGAGAAGGATCTAGAGCCCGGGTTGTTGGAGAAAATCTCGGCCCTAACAGACTTGTAACTGCCGCAGATTTGCGGCAAACTTCTAGAAATTGCGGCAAGATCAAGGCCGTTGAGGCCAGATTTTCTGTTGCGAGTTTGTTACAGTTTGTTATCCACGTAGATCTTCTGGAAGTTTGAGTTGGCGCGTGGATCTCTCCTGATTCTGGATTCAAACTTGGGCTCTCTTTTGGGCTTTGAATTAATTCACTTTAATTATAACTAATTAAAGAGATTTTGGGCCTTTTCTTATTTCAGATGTGGACCTGCAAAAAATAGAGAGAAGAACATTAAAAATCATATCTTTATTTGTAATATGCATGAAAATGATGTGGTAAAATATGCAAAATGGATAACAATCAGCAATCAACAAATGATGCACACACAACCAAGCCAAGCAATTATGAATGCACAATATGAATATTTGCAAGGCATAAAGTAAAGAGAGAGATAGAGAGAGAGTCAATGGATCAAGCGCAAACAACAAGATATGTTTCGAGGTTCGAGCACCCAGCTCTACATCCCCGCCTTCGACACACGAAGGATTTCTAATCCACTAGCTAGTCTACAAAGAACTCTCACAAGGAGTACCCAACTCCTCTCTTTACAACCACAACCTCCTCCTTGAGGCAAGCTCCAATCCAACAAAACAATCACCTCACAACCCGAGGGATTAGCACAAAGCAAACACAAGGATCACCTCACAACTTGAGGGATACAACCCAATTGCACAACTTCCTCAACACAATGAGGGCAAGGCACAAAGCAAAGATTGGGTTTTTAACTTGGTGGTCTAAACAACAACCAACAAACAATTTCTTTCTCCCACATAAAGATCCTATAGAATAAGAAAGTAGATGTTGCTCAAGTGTGGAGAAAACCAATGGAATGGAAATCAAAATCACAATGAAAATCCTTGGGAAAAACTGAAACAAAGATATAGAAGATGAATCAAAACTCTTTTCCCAAAAATCCTTTTCTTTGATTTTCCAAACCCTAGCAAAAACACCAAATAGATTGTTCAATTTGAATCCAAAAACTTCTTTTGATTGCTGTGAAAACACCAGAGAGTAGGGAAAAATTCGCATAAAAAATCTTAGAGAAAAACTCTTTCCAATGGGGTATTTATAGCCCCCAGAAAATATAGCCGTTGGCAGTAGAAAATGCCAGAAATACACTGCCGGTCGACCGGTCGGTCGACCGTCCAACGATCAAATTTTGCCCGTTGGCAGCTACCGGTCGACCGCCCCGGTCGACCCAAACAAACAGAGAGCTCTGCTCTCAGACCCGGTCGACCCGGACGGTCGACCGTCCAAACGTGCACAGATCTGTGCACGTCGGTCGACCGACCCGGTCGACCGACTTCAACCAAGTCGACTTGGTCAGAAGACTAGTCGACTGGTTGAAGCCTGGAACAGAAAACTGGGTTAGAAACATGTTTAAAAATTCTTTTATCTTTCCTAAAAATCACCAAAAATAGTTTTATCATTTTGCATTGATATATAAACATGTGGTAAAAAGTTTAGCTCAAATATCAATCAATATGAACTATTTTTGTGTCTTATCATTTTTATCAAAAACCAAAAACTGTATTTTCTAAAACTTGGATTTTGAATAGAAAATACGTTTTGTCCAAAACTCTTCCAAATACAAAAACATGATATTTAAACATTTTGAAGCATGATGCATATGGATATAATCCTATATACATGAAACATATATATATCCATGTTTTTGTCATTAATTCCAAATATGTTTTGTCAAAAATACCAAAACATAAAACACATGAATAAGAAGTCAAAACTAAGTTTGTCTAGGAAATTAAGCATGCATGTATATAGAACAAATCTAATATACATTAAACCATGTAAACTTGTTTTGAATCTATTTATTCATGCAAACCAAGATCGGTTAAACCTAAAACCGAAAAACCGAAAATCAATATTCAAAACATGAAACGTGTGTGTTGTGAACTTGAGCATTATCATACTATTCTAATCTTTACAATTTGGATCTAAACACAAAACTAAACTATGGTACCAAAATCTTCTTGTAGAGCGCAATCTCCAAGCCGACTCGATCCAAAACTCCTTGATCCACCGAGCAAGTGCTATATATGATCTTCGACGCTCGGGCTCTTGAATCAACATGTGAAAGCTTCCAAATCATCTTGTTGAAGCTAATCACCTACTAATAACTTGATTAATGATCTGAAACTAAAATCACAAGATTATTAGTACACATAACTACATGAGTTAATCATCATCAAAACTAGAGTGGAAGACCTTTGGGCCAACAGCAAAATCTTTGATTATAAAACCAATGAATGTATTCTCACTGGATTTCATAAAAATAATGTCTATATTATTGATATGCTTAATTTGGATTGCACTACAAAATGTTTAAATGCTTTTGATGAAATTTCATGATTGTGGCATAGAAGATTAGGCCATCCCTCTTTTGATCATCTTTCTAGAATAAATTCTAAGGAATTGGTGAAGGGTATTCTTTGTTTGAAGTTTGAAAAAGACCGCATTTGTGGTGCGTGCCAACTTGGGAAACAAACCAAGTCTTCTTTCAAACCAATCAAGGATATCATGACATCTAAGCCATTAGAATTGATTCACGTGGATCTTTTTGGACCAACTAAAACTAAAAGCTTAAATGGAAATAGATATGTTTTTGTCTTAGTCGATGATTTCTCTCGTTTCACTTGGGTTTTCTTTTTGGAGAATAAAGATCAAACTTTTTCGCATTTTAAGACTTTTCGAAAAAGGGTTGAAAAAGAAAAGGATTTTCGATTCTACGCATAATAAGTGATAGAGGTGTTGAGTTTGTCAACCAACTCTTTATGACTTATTGTGATGAAAAAGGAATTAAGCATGAAATGTCATATCCTAGAACTCCACAACAAAATGGAGTAGTTGAACGGAAGAATAAAACTCTTCAAGAAATGGCTAGGACTATGATTAGTGAATACGGGCTCCCTCAATACTTATGGGCTGAGGTCGTAAATACCGCATGTTATGTATCGAACCGAATTTACTTGTGTAAAAATACTTTCAAAACTTCTTTTGAAATTTATCATTTAAGAAAATCAAATGTTTCATACTTTAAAGTTTTTGGATGCAAGTGTTTTGTTTTGAACACCAAAGATAATTTGGGCAAATTTGATGCTAAGGCTTTTGAAGCAATCTTTGTTGGCTATTCTAGTACTAACAAAGCATATAGAGTGTTCAATAAATCATCCCTTACTATTGAAGAATCTATGCATGTTAAATTTGAGGAATCTAATGCATTTGTTGAGAATGTTGTAGAGATTGACTCATCAAGTGAGGACATGGAGAAAATTTCCTTGAAGGACTCACCCATCCAAGAAGACAAGCAAGAACCTAATGGTGAAGTTCAAAAGGATGATGTGGAACCATCACAACCACTTCCTAAAGATTAGAGATACGCCTCAAATCATCCCAAAGATCTCATCATAAGTGATGTATCAAAGGGGGTAACCACTCACTCCAAACTCCATGATTTGTGTGGGCACTATGCATTCATATCTCATTTTGAACCCAAAACCATCTTCGAAGCCGAGGGTGACTCATATTGGTTGCTTGCTATGCAAGAAGAGCTCAATCAATTTGAGTGCAACCAAGTTTGGCATCTTGTTCCTAGACCCCATGATAGACCAACAATTGGTACTAAGCGGATTTTTAGGAACAAGTTGGATGAGTCAGGTAATGTTGTTAGGAATAAGGCTAGGTTAGTGGCCCAAGGTTACACTCAAGTTGAAGGAATCGACTTTGTGGAGATCTTTGCACCCGTAGCACGGCTAGAAGCCATACGGATCACACTAGCTTATGCATCCTATAAAAATTTTAAACTTTTTCAAATGGATGTAAAAAGTGCATTTTTAAATGGTTTTATTGATGAGGAAGTATATGTTGAACAGCCCCTGATTTTGTAGATCATATACATCTAAATTTTGTTTTCAAACTAGATAAAGCATTGTATGGTTTAAAACAAGCTCCAAGAGCATGGTATGAAAGACTTTCTAGTTTTCTTCTATCAAATGATTTTGTTAAAGGCAAAGTAGACACCACATTATTTACTAAACATGTTGGTAGTGACATTCTTATAGTACAAATATATGTTGATGATATAATCTTTGGTTCTACTAATGAATTACTTTGCAAGGAGTTTGAACAATGTATGCAACGTGAATTTGAGATGTCATTAATGGGTGAATTGAATTATTTTCTTGGACTCCAAATCAAGCAAATGCATGATGGGATCTTCATATGTCAAGCCAAGTACTCTAAGGAACTCATCAAGAAATTTGGGCTTGAAGACTCAAAAATTTGCAACACTCCCATGGCTACTACCACCAAGCTTGACAAGGATGACCAAGGTAAGAGTGTTGACATAAAATTATATAGAAGCATGATTGGTAGTTTGTTGTATTTAACGGCTAGTAGGCCGGATATTATGTTTAGTGTGTGTCTTTGTGCTAGATTCCAATCTTGTCCCAAAGAATCTCATTTAATTACGGTAAAACACATTATTCGTTATATTAAGGGCACTATTGGAATGAGTCTATGGTATCCGAAGACCGGACAATTCTCAATGACGAGTTTTTCGGATGCCGACTATGTGGGTTGTAGAGTGGATAGGAAGAGTACTAGTGGAACATGTCAATTTCTTGGTAATTGTCTTGTTTCATGGTCTTCCAAGAAACAAAATTCGGTAGCCCTCTCAACGGCCGAGGCGGAGTATGTTGCGGCGGGGGCATGTTGTGCTTAAGTCCTTTGGATGAAACACTCTCCTTGATTATGATTTGCATTATGACCATATCAAAATATTTTGTGATAATACTAGTACAATTCATATGACTAAGAATGCAAATCAACATAGTAAGACCAAGCACATTGAGATTAGATATCACTTCCTTAGAGATCATTTTGAGAAATGTGATATTGATATTGATTATGTTTCTACTGATTTTCAACTTGCCGATATTTTCACTAAACCACTTGACTTCAATAGATTTTCTTTTATATGTGGTGAACTAAATGTTTGTGTTATTGACTAAATAAGTTTTCTTACTATCATATCCCTTTTTGATGTTTAATAAAAAGGGGGAGAAATATCTTATGTTATGTTTTTTGTTTTGTGTTTTGGTGTAGTGTTTTTGTTTTGTTTTCTCTAATAATAGTTGTTCTATACTTATTTAATATAGCATTATTTGAGGGAGAGTTTTTACCTCCCTTCTATATCTTGTGTTATAGCTTATATATTTTGTCATCATCAAAAAGGGGGAGATTGTTGGCCCAAAAGGTTGCACTCTCCATTTATATACGTTTTGATGATAACAAAACATATAAAAGCTATTTGGTACTAATAAAGATTCTAGAATGAATTTCAGGTTTGTACAAGTCTTGATGGCTTTAAGCATGTTGCAAGGTTAATGGCGATAATAGCATGTTGTAAGGTTGATGGCGCATGAGGACTCTTTCATAGGAGAGGAGGCTCTATCTCGGCAACACGGTTCAGAGACATCTTCCTATATAGTTTTTATATTTTAGTTTGTTAAAGGATAGTATATAATGTTGAAGCTCAAATTCCCCACACACACAAAATTACACGAATTTTTCAAAAGATTATTTTTGTCTCTTGTGTAAAATATTTTAATAGACCTATTTCTGTATGTGCAAACTCAATTTATTGTATTTTACAAAGTCTTGACAAAAATCATTTTTGAAAATAAACATATCTTCAAAAATATTTCCTCAAAATTTCTGTTTTGACCTATTGCGGTCGATCGGGCGGTCAACCGGCTCTATTACAGGTCAGAACGGTAGACCGTACGGTCGACCGCAGTTCTGACCGTTGGGTACGTGCATGTGTGCACGTTATCCGGTCGACCGGGCGGTCGACCGGACCCCATGTTGGTCGACCGGGCGGTCGACCGACTGACTGCACCCAACTCTCTGTTTGGGACGGTCGACCGGGCGGTCGACCAGCGCCTGCCAACGGTCAAAAAATTTTGAAAACCGGTCGACCGGCCGGTCGACCGTGAGTGTTTTCTCAGCAAACGGCTAGTTTTTTAAACATGTTTTAAACGTGTTTTTAATCTCAAATCGTGATTTTAGGCTGGTTTTGGGTCTTATCCTTCCTGATTAGTCAAAATTAATATTTACCCTTTAATCCCTACCTATATCCTATAAATAGGGGTGGATGGGATTGAGGAGAAAGGCAACAACATTTGCAAAAAAAATCAAAAGTTTGAGTATTCTTGAAAGAAGTTTTATTCTCAGTTTTTGTGCTCTAATCTCTGATTTTTCTCTGAAGTTTTTGAATCAAAATTCTTTTCTACTTTGTTTTATTTTTCACTTACAAACCTTGAGCTTCAATCCTATACATTATTCTCTAGGGTTTTGTAAAGAAAAGTTTTTCAAAAGAGAGTTTGTGGTCTTTTGATCACTAAGTGATTATTGTATTTGTGGCTCCACTACCTCTGGACTAGAGGAGTGTGATTGAGGAGTTGGGTACTCCCTAGTGGTTGTAATCCTTTGTGAAATTTCTAGTGGATTGGAAATCCTTCTGGGTGAAGGCGGGAACGTAGAGTTGGGTGCTCGAACCTCGAAACAAATCTCTGTGTTTGCGACTGGTTTACTTGGGCTGTTTACTTTCTATTCTCATTCTTATATTGTCGATCTATACTCTCACAACAAGATTGCATTGCGCACCTCAAACTCTTATTTAGAGGAATCACGAGGAAGGAGTTCAGAGCCCTTCACGGGGTATTCGGCTTCTAATCTTGCTTTGAGTGATCGTTGCTTCATCTCATTTTTAAATTAGTGCATTGATTAGCTTTATCACCTATTCACCCCCCCCCCCTCTAGGTGATTTCAACCACAACATAGATATACAAACAAAATATATATATACATGTAAAAAAAATAATCTATGTATACATATATGCATAGATGTCTATCAGATATGGGAGCATAGGAAAATACTAAAAACATGGGCAAGCAATTTATGGGCTAGTAAAGAACAAAAAATGTGAAAGAACTAGCTCAAGTGTATGCAGGCCAAACAAAGATCATGTAAACACAACTTAAAATATATTAACAAGCATGAAAAGCTAGCTATTCATATGCATATATAGATCAACCTAGAAATGAAATTTTCAAGTAGAGAAGTTACCAAACCATAAGCAATTTTTAAAATAGGTGCTTCTTGATAGCGATGTAATATGACGGTTGATCCTTTGAGCTTCGATGCATCCACCACCAAGGCACCATCTCCCCCTATATTTTGGAGGACGATGACACACTTACATCAATCAAATTTGGTGTGTTTTTTGGTATATAAATCTAGCTAGAAATGAAATTTTCAAATATAGAAGTTATCAAACCATAGGCAATTTTTAAAATAGGTACTTCTTGATAGCGATGCAATATGACGATTGATCCTTTGAGCTTCAATGCATCCACTACCAAGGCACCATCTCCCCCTATGTTTTGGAGGACGATGACACACCTACATCAATCAAATTTGGTGTGTTCTTTGGTACCCAAATCATTTTGGGTCCTATAGGGTTACTACTTTCTCGAACCCAAACATTTTTGTTTAACATGTTCAACTTAGCATAACAAAATTTTGCTAAATGACCTTTGCGGCCGCAATGTGCACATGTATACAATTTGCCATACATGAAAGCATGCTTATGTTGATGTGTATGTGCATGTTGTACATGTTTTTCATGGTGTGTGTGAGATGAATGAGATGTATATTTCCTTTTGGTTTTTTCCTTTGGAAACATAGAATTAAATTTGTTCACATCAAATGTACACTTTTCAAGGTGGTATTCAAAACATCAATATGTTTTTGGATATCAAAAAATCATTTTTATTAAAAGCTAT
The DNA here is from genome assembly GCA_038442645.1 of Agave tequilana. Classification (NCBI taxonomy): domain Eukaryota; kingdom Viridiplantae; phylum Streptophyta; class Magnoliopsida; order Asparagales; family Asparagaceae; genus Agave; species Agave tequilana. The sequence continues at coordinate 49,775 of JAVJIF010015718.1, forward strand.
ATTAGTGCTTTTGCCCTTACAAACAAGTTTATATTTAACAAAATACTTTTTTGTTTTCTCAAAAGAAATAGATAAATCATTTTTTTCTTTAAAAACAATTTTAACTTATTCTTTAAAAAGTCATTTTTCTTTTTCAATTTTTTATTTTGTGCAAGAGAAATTTCATATCTATTTTGTAATTCTTCAAAAACTTGTGCAAGTTCATCCATAGTTAAATCATCATCTTCTAGAGAGGTTTTGAGATTTACCATGGAAGTCTCCTCTCCGTTTGCCATGAAGCAAACGTGTGCGGCATTAATTTTCTCTTCGGAATCTGTTTCCGAATCATCCCAAGTGGCTACCATTACCTTCTTCTTCTTATGCATGTTCTTGGAGGTGGCGGCTTGAAGTGAGGGACAATCCGCGATGGGATGACCCATCTTCTTGCAATGAAAGAAAGACTCGTCTCCTCCTTTATCTTTTCAAATCTTCCTTGAGATTTTCCTCTTTGGAAGTTGCTTTGTCTTCCCTTCTTATAAAATATTTTGCCCACTCTCCTAATGAGATGGCAAAGTCTTCATCTCTATCTTCGGATGAATCTTCTTCGTCAATGGTGGAGGGAGTAGCTTTGAAAGCAATTGCTTTCTTATTTGGTGTCTTCCTTTCTTCTCTCACCTTCATTTTCATCTCATGGGTTTTGAGATTTTCAATGAAGCCAGAGAAGTCCATCTCCTCTCTATCGTTAAGCTCCTTTGGGGATAGCTCTAATGACCTTTCAAATCTTTTGATTATTTTCAATGATGTCACCTAAAGAAGATAATCTATTAGTAATCTTGGTGAACCAAATATGCATCTCATCAATACTTTTATTTTCAAGCATGTAAAAATTCTCATATTGAGAACGAAGTTAGTCAACTATAAATCTCTTGACTTGCGACGTCCACTCTTGAGCAATGATTAGATCATTCTAAACCTCATAAGCAGATTTGCAATTAATTAAATGAGAAATATAATTATCATTTAATACTTGTATAAGTGCATATTGGGTTTTAGCATTGGCCTCATAGTTCTTAGCGGTTGCTTCGGACCATGCATCCTCATCACCGTGAGGTTCAATGAATTTCTTGATTATGGCCTTAGCTACTCTAACCCCTAGGGATTTGAGGAAGAGGTTCTTCTTGACCTTCCAAATGGGGAAGTTCAACCCATCAAATTTGGATGGGGACATAATGCTGGAGAAGTTGTGTGATGCTATGAAAAAAAGTATAAGTGCACAAAAAAATAACAAATGCAACAAATGAATATAGCCAAATAAAAGGATCTCCTTTGGTTAAAATAAAACTAGGGTTAGGCTCTGATAACAAATTATAAATCACCTAGAGGGGGGATGAATAGGTAATGGCTATATAAAATGTCAAATAATGCGAAATTAAAATTTACTTGCTAGCAACCTAGCAAATACCAATCACAACACAAAAAATACTTGCAAATAAGTAAACAATATAAGTGTGCAAGTAAGTAAAGAGAGAATAGAATGAAGAGAGAAACAGTAAGCAATCGCACACACGATGATATATTCCGAGGTTCGAGCCATTGCTCTACATCCCTGCCTTCAATACTATGAAGGATTTTCATTATGACTGATCTCACTAGATCATCAACTATTACAAATTCTCACTAGAACTCAATGGACTCACAAGTCCTCTCTCACGGTACCACAACACCAACAACGAAACCCACTAGCTCACTTGAGGCTGCAACCTCTACAACTTCTCAATAAAAGGAAATTGGTGATCTTCTTTTGATCACAAAAAGGCTCACAAGCACAATCTTATAACCAATATGAGGAAGTGAAACTCTTTGGGATAGTGTAGTAGAAATAGCTTGTAAGGATGTAGAGGGAAGGCTCAAGCTAAAAATCAAGAATATAAAATTTTGGCTCAAAAAAAATCTTTTAAGAAAAAGACTAAGACTTGTTTAAATCTTGTTGTAAACTAGTAAAATATTTTTCACTATTTATAGGGGATGAAAACATGAGGAGAAAACCCAAAAGAGTCATTGAGAAAAAACCCAGAAAAAGACAAACAGAAAAATAGTCGTTGGGAAAAATCAGAAAGAAATCCTTCTGTCGGTCGACCGCCAACGGTCAGATTTTCGACCGTTGGGGATAGCAGTCGACCAGTCGGTCGACCCTTTTTCCCAACCAGATAGCAAAGCTCTCTATCAGTCAACCATGGCAGTCGACCGGGCCCAACTGAGAGTAAGGCTCTTGCAGTCGGTCAACTGCATGGTCGACCGAAGTTCGCACAATACACTTGGGAAAATTTTGTGCATGTCAGTCGACCGCGCGCGGTCGACCGACAGAGCAATTTTGTTCTGTCTATGGTTGATCAGTTGGTCGGCCGACCTTGAGCCAAAAGCCTGATATGGAGATCTTTTTGAACCAAATCTTTTTTCGACAAAAGTAAACTTTGTTTTTAAACACAAAATAAAGTTCTAGGGACTTGATAGAACCAGTGTGTGATCATGGATCAACACAAAATAAAGTTAGAACTATATTTTGCAAAAACACTTTTCTAAATCGAAAATCGATTTTTTCAAAACTTATTTTTTTGAAACTCAATTTTGAAAATGACAAAGAGGATAGTTTTGAACTCTTTTTTAAACACTTTAGGAATGTAAAAGATATATGTGTGTCAATGCCAAAAGAGCTATCAACTATATCATCTTGGTTTTAACAAACGACTATAAATTCTATCTAAAATGCAAAAAGCAAAAATACAAATCTTGATATAGTCTTCTCTTGCAATCTTGATCCTTGAGCTCATCTATATGCTTAGGCTCTGGGATCAATATGTTCTTGGCTTCCAAATGTGAGTCTTGTGATGGAGCCAAAATGTAATAAAGAGTTAATCTGAAACTTTGGCTAAACGAAATTGTTAAAAACAAAACTACATATATTTTATTATATCAAAACTAGGGCTAATGGCCTTTGGGCCAACACTATAATAATGAAGAGAAAACCCAATGAAATTTCATGCATGCTTAAATCCTAAATTTATCTTGAAAGCACATGATGATGATAATTAGGTCAACTACTTGCTAGCACTCTTTAACTATTTTTCTTAATCTATGCTTAACCATTACTTGATATTTTAATATTAAATTTTAATTGGTGATATTTCAATTAGAACCTTGTTACTTATCTTATGAGTTTTACTTGAATCACAGGGTAATTTATCATGTTTAGGGTTTAGCGTGAAATGTAATCTCTAGTTGTTATTATTTATTTATGGTGGTATATTATTAGCAGGTTATGGTCTTTCTCTACATTAATACTAAAACTAAACTTCTTTCAACCAATCTCTTTCTTTAAACTCTCCAAACAAAAGAAGAAGGTGTAAGAAAATAACAATACCGAAACGCTTCCATCGCATCTTTTCCTGAGATTCGACTTGTATAGTCTTTGTTACACGGTTAAATTGCAAAGATTCAGAGTTAAAACCAATCACATACACTTTTAATATTCTCTGTATTTTTTTTGACAATCAAAATTTTGGCGTCGTTGCCGGGGAGGGAACGGTATACATTGTTTTCTAACTAAATTCTTCTCTGATTGTTATGCAGGGATAGTTACAAGAAGTTAACATCTGCAAAAGATTAGAAGTACTTCATAGCACTACCCTAGAAGGCAGAACCCTAGAAGCTTCAATAAAGCCGTGTAAACGTGGCAAGCACCGCGCAAATGCGACAATCTCAGTGAGTTAGAGTTTCTGTTTTCTTTTATAATCATTGAATCTGAGTTCTGTATCTGCTGTAGTTGTTAGATATTACTGTAAATTATCTGGACACTAATTCTAACAATAACAGTAACTCGTAATTGAAATTTAAAAAGCGGATAACTTGCATCTAAGCATTCGTCTATTTTTATTTAAAATTTTCAATTACTGTCAAAGAGTGCTGAAGATCGAGGTAAGTCTGCATAGCATTTAGATTAGAAAACACTTATGATGATTTAATTGGTTTGAGTGATACTATTCTATTGTTTTGCACACTTGCACAAAATCGACTTAAGGGCAAAACCCCGAACAAGATAAGGTGGGAAAATTATTACCCTTCCTTGGCCCACAAACAATATCTCATTTGGTCTCACAACCAAAACCTAATCTTAAATTTGAATAGACGTTGCCCTAAGGAGTTCTTAAACTCACTAGGAGATTGACCTAAGGAGAAAATTGTTCGAATTTGACTCTTGTTAAATCGGTGACTAAGTAGGAGATTGAGAGGTAAAACCTGAAGTGGTTTGGCATAATTAGGCCCATCTTTGACAGATACCTCCTACCGATCTTGCCACATACCTGTCCAATTAACTCGCGGTCCGATTCGCCAATATATCTCCTGTGGATTATCTAAAGTTAGGAGTCATTTAGGTCCAAGTTAACAATAAATTAGGATTGATTGATTTTGATTAACTGGGTATCTTTCTTTTATTGTACATCTAGGCTAGCCAAAAATAAATCACCACTTAATAATAAAAAAATCAAAAAATCCCTATGGCCTATCCAAATTTGTTTGGGTACAATTAATTTTATAGGCTAAATTCATCTTTCCATCCACCAACCTCTTTTTTGAATTTTCATGACTATCCTCAGCCCACCCTCTCATCTTTTACATCCTATCCTATCATTTGGTGCAATCATTGTAATAAACCACTCATTCTTCAGAATAGTGTCCCTCGATAGGATATTCATTAAGACTAGGTCCAAATCAATTTCATACATTTCAAGGACTTACGAGTGAACCCTATCCATCACATTAATTAGAATTCAATAACAATCATGAGGAGGACAAACGAATTTCACACCAAATGCTAAGTGACAATGTTTCGCACTGGGCCCACCTAGAGATGATGGCTAATGAGTTAGCGATTGAGCAAGAGGAGGATACATTTTCTACTCAACCTGTTCTTGATTCATAACCAAATAGACCTATGTCAATTTAGGAACACATCAATCGAGATAGAATGAAAAAGTCCAAAGCAGGAAAACCCATGTCAATTCTAGATCATATTCGTCTTCATGAAGCGAACGAGTTCAATAATGCTGATAAGCCCAATGAGAAAGTACGCATATTAGACAACTATCATCGATTTCGAGACAAACTGATTAGAGATCATTTGGCCGAATATACACCTCGTAGGGAGCAAGTTGAGTCGTATAGTGAGGATAAATGTGATGATAAACCTCTATGTTTGAATGAAGTATTTCAAGATGATTCGGATACATATACACCTCCCAAGGAGAAAGTTGAATCATATTATGAGGATGTTTGTGAAGATGATGAGCCTCTATTTCTTGATATATTGTTTAAGGATAAGTGCGATCATAGTGGTGATAAAACATGTGTTATGTCTAGAGTTTTTTTAATGAGAAGGAAGCTTGATTTAAGTATATTCACATTCAATGAACAACCTAATGATCAATCATTTGAAAACATAACTCAAGAGCCTCAAATTGGCAAAAGCCTTGAAAACTTCTTCAAAGATGAACCTAACTATTTGAATGAATTGATTAGGGATGCTTTGATCAGTTATATACCTCCGAAAGATGAGGTTATTCAATGAGGAAGAGCTCAAAATTCTAAGTATTCATATTGTTTATGCGCCAACTACAATGTATAATAAGGATGAATTTGTGAAGAATGGTAGAGAAAAGAAAAGTAAGAGAAAGTTGAGAAAAATGATGAACAAGCTAGAGAGGGTGAATACAAATTGACAAAAAGATTGATCTCTCTAATTTCACTGCTAAAGAGGACACATTAGAATGATAGAAAGCGAGCTCGAGGGAACAAACCGCACAAATTGGTAACAACACCTCTCTTACAACTTTTTTCATTCATTCATACATTTCATTCATACATTGAGGACAACGTATGAGATAGGTGTGGGGGAGAGATTACTAACATACTAACATAGGAAGATACTAATAAACTTTTTTCTTTTTCTTTTCTTTTAAAAAACTTTTTAAAAAAGAAAACAATATTTTGGTTTATTTTTGTAAGTAATTAAGTTAATTCAAGAAATAGAAAAATCATAATTAGGATCTTAATACTTGGTGAGATTATTTGTTTGATTTTTAGGTTTAGGAGAAAAAATTAAAAAAGTAATTTAATCCTGATTTTTACCTTGATAAAATATTCATACTTTATACACTTACACACTTAGGATTCAAAACAAAGACTCTTATACCTTAGAAAAAATATATATGAAAAAAATAAAAATAAATAATAAATTAAATCTAATTATTGATTAGCTAGATGCTATAGCCTAAGGAAGCCTTGGTATTTACGCGGTAATTAGGTAAGTTTGAAAAAATATATATATAAATATAATATATGTATTAACACATTTAATAATGAATTAGTTAGGTATGAAGGCTTCAAGAAGCTTTGATACTTATACGAAAGAAAATTAGATGAGTTATACATTTTTTAAAAAAGTTTTTAAAGAGCAACGAAGTGGTAATACTTTGAACTTCTTTCAAAAAAGAAAGAGTTATATATATTAATATATAAGGCATAAGAGTTAAAGTTGAATAATCCCGAGTCAAAAAACTTATGGTCACAAAGGTGCATATGACTTAGGGTAAAATAAAAGACTAAGTGAGAAATTCAGTTTTAATCTTAACTTAAATTGATAATAAATATTTGTATTGAAACTAAGTATAGGAATGAATAATTTGGTGATCCTAAAACTTATATATTACTTGATTTTTACAAAAATATTTCAAATATTCTTCTCTTTTAAAAATGAAATTAGAAAATACTAACATTTATTTTTTTTCTTTATGGATTTTGTGGGTGTAATTCACTGAAAACTCTCACGAGACAACACTCGTCCTGTAGGGGTAACGTAGAGATTTAACGGCTTGTTACAAGTGCTAAGTGCAATCGTGATTCTTATGAAAGTGAGATTAGTTTTTTATTTTTACTTGAGGATGAGTAAAAAAATAGGTATGGGGGTGTGATTGATCATCAATAATGCATATTTTTAGTTATACTTTCATACATATTTTTTATAAAATATTACTATTCAATTTATTTATTGTTTAGTAATATGTAGGCCTCCATAATCCAAGAGAAAGCCCAAAAGCCCACAATTATTATGAAAATAAATGTTAATTGAGAAGATAAAGGAAGCTTCTATTCTATTCTATCTAAATTTAGGTTTTAAATTAATTTAATTTAAAATCTAGAGGATAAAAAGGGTAAAACAAGATCGATCCTCATCCCAATTGAAGATAGAGGTGGACTCCTATTCAAATTCCAGTTGCTTGCGCCACAAATCGAAGATAAAGGAGAGAAAATTTGAACTTAAGTCGGATATAGAGATAACTTGATCTCCAAGTTATTTAAGAGATAGAAATATTTCAAATTTTAGAGATTAAATAAAGATTCTGAGGATAGATCACCAGATGAATGGACTAGATGAAACTACGCGCCAAAATTCAGAACCTAGATCCATAGAAGAGTCACGTTTTCTCTGGAAAAGCCGCAGAAATGCAGCTATCTGGAGGCCGCGTGCGTGGCGGTTGGGTGAAGGTGTTCATGTGGAACTCTACTTCTCAAATCTTCTATAAATACTCCCGAAGAACAACAGAGCAGAGGCAACTCAGAAGCTCAAGCTTAGGATTTTCTTTAGATCTATTTTCTTTCTTAATTTTTATTATAATTTTCAAATTTTTTACTTTGGAGAATATTTGTAAGAAGGAGAAGTCATTGTAATTTGAGGTGACAGATCAATACAAGCTGCTTTTGATCTTTTCATATCTCTTTTGTTATTTATTTGCTTTTTGTTCTTTATTTTGCTTCTTTATTTCATGCAATCTTCTTATTTAAAAATTTTACTTCATTTCTCTTCCACTATGAGTAACTAAATCCACTTCTTATGACTTGCTAATATCACCACCATGGACCTATAGTATTAAATAGAGAACCCAATTAAATTTTATGCATGCTTAAACTCTAGGTTTACTTTGAAGGCACATGATGATGATAATGAAGTCAACTACTTAATAATACTCTTTACTATTTTTCGTAATCTATACTTGACCATTTCTTGATATTTTAATGTTAAATTTAGTTAGTGTTATTTCAATTAGAACCTTGTTATTTGTCTTATGAGTTTTACTTGAATCCTGGGGTAATTTATCATGTCTAGTGTTTAGCATGAAGGTAATCTCTAGTTGGAGTTATTTGTTTATGGTGATACATTATTAGCAGGTTGTAGTCTTCTGTACATTAATATTAAAACCAAACTTCTTTCAACCAATCTCTTTTCTTAAACTCTCCAAACAAAAGAAGAAGGTGTAAAAAAACAATAATACGGAAACGCTTCCATCGCATCTCTCCTTAAGGTTCGACCCATATAGCCCTCGCTACATGATTAAATTACAAAGATTCAAAGTTAAAACCAATCACATACACTTTTCACATTCTCTGTATTCTTTTTGACAATTACTCGGCGTTACAAGCATGGAGGGCGGTGGTTTGTGGTGGTTGTTAAATTATGAGACAAGGTCTTCAATGGGAGGTGGGGAGTGGAGTCTCGATAAGTTTCCTCATTAACCCTTCGGTTTCTTCTTGCCCCCTAAAAGTGTAGCCCAACAGGAGCTTTCCTTCAAGCATCAGGGAGGATGTTAAAGTATGGGAATTCATTATTCCGGTGAGGAGTTGGGATAAAATTCATCTCATCAACACTATCGGTCATTATTCCGGTGAGGAGTTGGGATAAAATTCATCTCATCAACACTATCGGTCAAGAAGTGACTCGAGCCATATGCCAAATTCCTTTACCATATGGTGTGTTGGATGATCGCTTAAAATTTCTCGAAAATAAACTGCGTAAGTACTCTGTGAAGAAGGCTTACAGAATACTATCGGATAATTCACCGACAGTTGAAAGAAATGATTGGAAGTGGGTTTGGAAACTGTCGTGTTCCCAACGTATCAGGTCCTAGTTCTAGAAGGCATTCAGAGGTTGTGTGTCGACAAAGGCTTTTCTATTCTCAAGGGGAATGGCGATGACAATGAGAAGCCCAAGATGTAACAAAGAAGTGGGAGACTTGCAACATTTATTGTTGCAATGCCCATGGTCACTGGAGATTTGGCACGCCTTGGAGTCTGAGTGAGGCACACAGGAGGGCTCCCTTCAATCCAATCTATGGCATGATTCGCTAAGAAAGCTTAGTCAATCAACTACTGTGGAAGCTAGAATCAGACTATACTTTATTCTCTATATGGCATGGAAAATATGGAAGCAGCGGAACCATTGGATCTTTAAAAGGGATCGTCGAACTACAAGTTCTATTGCACAGTCCATTAAAGCTCAGGTGAGTGAAAGAACTCAATTCCTACACGCTCATGGACGAGATATGTTGCAGGATCCGAATGTGTGTGTTGGGTCCCTCTTCCAATAAACGTTCTCAAGGCAAATTTTGATGCGGCATCCTAGGAAAATGGTTGTTCTTCTGCAGCATGTGTGGTGAGGGATCACACCGAGGCTCTTCTTCTCGCCGCTGGATTTCTATGTTATAGTAACTTAATTGAGGAGGCCGAGATGAGAGTGGTCTGGGAGACCATCCGCCTTCTCTATGCTTACTACCCGACAGACAAGTTTGGGTTGAAGGAGACGCACAATCTGTCATCCAAGGTCTTCATGTGTCCGAAACTCCACAAGACTGTTCACTGATTTTAGAAGCCGCTAGGTGGATGTTAAAAGAGCTGCGTGTGTATCAAATTTCCCACACGTTCCATGAAGGCAACCAATGTGCCGACTGGATCACAAAGTGGGTAAGAGACTGTGGATCTAATGTTCTATTGTTGGGTAATTTTCCCTCTGGATTGCGTTGCCTTGCTCAAGCAGATGCGCTTGGTATCTATTATGAGGCTAATGTCATGGCCTCAGGGCCTTTTGTTAGCAAAAAAAATAAGCACGTGTGTGTGACTGTTTTCCTCTCTCTCTTTATGTGTGTATGGTTACGTGTTACAGCGTTACAGACTCATGCATGCGATCCGAACCCGGTAACAGAAGGCCCGAATTCGTGTTCGTTGTGAACCCGATACACTGGCGATTCGAAGACTTAACAAGCGAGACAATTTAGAAATCTAAACCAGTTTGTAAAGTGCAAACCCGACGGTAATTCAAACCCAGAATCGTGTCACTAATGTGAGTGTTTATTTTTATTGTTTATTTTATTAGGTACTTTACTATTTCTCAGTTTTATCGTAAGAGTTTCATTTTGAAATTATATTTCACGTTTAATTCTTGTCCGTGCATGTATATTGTTATTCATGTTTAGATATTTATAGATAATGGATCTATCACATTTATTGAGATTAGCAGCTAGGGGACGATCCTATATATTTATTGATAATTCGAATAGAAATGCAGTGAATGTTATATCAGAGATTTGTATTATTATCCTGAAGAAGAGTAGAGATATTATAGATGATGAATCAAATGAAATCTTGACATTTAAGGTATATGGATTCGATAGTCTATCACTGAGCTATTAGTGTTTTCATCATTTCATGTACAGATATTTACCATTTTGACTTGGAACTGGTTATTAGGAAGGCTAGACTGAATATTGGATTGATCTTGAGTTTGATTGGTTCATGGTCATGGTTAAAGGTTTATATTTTATGTGATTAATTATCAGACTTGATATTTCTTTATTTGATGATAAATCAGATGAGAATATAATTGGATGTTGAATGTTTATTAAATGGATATAGCTTTATTAAAGATTTGGATCTCTTGTTACTTGGGTTGATCTGTGGATTACGTTGGAGTATGGTTGACTTGGACTAATGAAATAGAGTGAACTTTGAGTACTGATCTATTTTTAATTTGTCGAGGTTGAAGGATAGGTGTCAATTGGATTTTCTTAACTTAGTGGATCATATATTTATACAATTGATTGTTACATTAGTGTTTAGATCTTTTGATTGAGCTAGATTGAAGGGTGTATTGATGATCTTAATTGGGTTGGATAATGAAGATTGGTTAGAAGTAGCTGAGTAGTTATTTATGTTGGACATGGATATATTGATGATATAGAAGACTAAAGTAGACTGATAGAAAGGAGAGAACTGAGTTATTGATCTATTGAGATTGTGATTTGTTTTATCAGATTATTTTGACATAGATTTAATATTAATGAACACAGTGATTATATTGAGGTCATAAATTATGAGCCAGTTATTGTTATATCTTGGTATATAGGGATGAGATCTTGATTGTTCTAAATGAGACTGCTTATTGATGAATCAATATCCTGATCGTTATTGTATCATTTTATGTTACTGAAAATTACTGAGAAACTATTGTTAGACTGTAACACTATGTACAGTTTTACTGTTTACTGTATACATAGTTATTGTTACTATTCACTGTCATTATTACTGTTTACCGTGTAAACGATTACATATATGATTACTGTTTATTTTGTTACTGTTACAGTTACTGTTCGCAGTAATCTGGCTAACATAGTTATTGATTGATTGAATAATAATGTAATGAGACAACTTACCCGGGATTGAAAAAATCGATAGAGGAGACAACGTCTGTATCTTAGGTGGATCTAAAATATAGGTTGCGCAACCGACATACGGTTTCACTGCAGGGTTCTGGGGGATAACTGACATCCCATCTGTTATTGTTCTACTGTTTCACAGTGATACAGTAATTATTGTTACTATTATTATAGTACCTGACGGTACGGCCTGGTTTAGCATCAGGCATTTGGGTCGTGATCCGGGGTATGTACGAGACCCACCTAAAGCATGGATAATCTCTCCAACCGATCAGTTTCAATAACATAGGATCTCGATTGGCATATGTGATAGGGTAGTATGGGATACGTCTTTTGCAAGTGATAATTGGTGTTCGCTGACATAATTAATAATAATAAACTGTCTATATTGTAATGTAACTTGATTGTGTTCAACTATCTGATTCGTATATGTCATGATAGACATCGAACTATATAAATGATCTAACTGTATCACATAATTTTAAAGTAGTCTGTTATCATTATTGTTTATTTATATTTTGTATGTTATAGTGTTCTTAGTGATCTGACTGCTATTGTTATATCGTACTTCATCACTTCATATGCACGTGTACCTTCCCTCATTTTATACACTCATTGGGAGTTTTCTAACTCCCTTGGATTTGCATATCCAGGTCCATGTATTTTTTATTTTACTGATCAGGTATTTGGAGAGGATCATACGTATTACGAGGATGCCCAGAGCTCTCTTTGTTAGATTACTCAGTATCGGTATCTCCTTTTGCCTTTTATTCTTGTTGATTCTCTATATATGTGGACTCAGCTTTTCTTCCATTTTGATTATTCATGGAATATTATATTATGTCTGAGGACTTTATATGTTATATTGCAGTAACCTTATTGCTATTACAGTCGATTGATATAACTTGTTCAAGTTACTTTAGGCTTAGTGTATATACATGGGCTATTTTCCTCGCGTATATACATCGCCGACTCTCATCGCGTCTCCACTCCAGCGTATTTTGGGAAGTGGGGTGTGACAGTTATATCATGCATGAAAAGAGCAGTTGGTTTACAAGTTCAAGAAGAGTTCTATAACTTGAAACAGGCTCTGAGGCAGTGGTATTTGAAGTTTGACATATTCATGAATAGCAGTGGATACATAAGGCTACATGATTGAGGTTTTACCTGCACACAAGAATACAGAATTTCAGAGATGCAAAATAGAAGTGCAAGGTGCTCAATTCTACCACAATAGCAAGTGGTTATGCGGGTCGTGATCCACAAGGAGGGACTAGCGATGGAAGCTTTTTTAGTAAGTCTTCTTTTAAGATACAAAGTATGGTTAAAGTTCTTCTTTAGTTCTTTAAAAGAAAAAGGAAAAATTGAGTTAAAGTTGAATTAGGAAGAAGATGGTAGATTAAGAAGATGGGAAAATTAGAAATGATATGTACAAAGAAATCGAAATGAGTGATGAAAGAGTTGGGTGTTGTTGGTGTTGGTGATCTAAACTAAAGAAATAAAAGAAAAGAAAGAAAAGATTAAAGAAATACTTACCTCCTCTGGTTGATGACTTACCTGGAACCCTTGCATGTTCTACCTTGCTTCAGAGGCATTCAACGCATAAAACATAAGATCGAGCTCAGTCCCCATTCGCACTACATCATCAAGACGAACAAGAATGAAATGATACGAAATCTTGAGGAGGAGAACATCATCATGTAATATCGTTGGCACTCACACAAACATGACTATACTGATGCTTCTAGATTCACTTGAATGCACATCATAACCAAAAGAGAAAAAGTAGAAAGAAAAAGAAGAAAACAAAAGTAAAGACAAACATAAAAAAAATTTACTTTTTATTGCTTACAGAAACGATGGGAGAAAGGAGGAGGTACATCGGTGTCACTCTCAACATAAGCCTCTCTCTCTTACTTACGTGAATCTCAGTCTAAACTATACTGACAAAGAAATAAAAATTACATGAAAAGAAAATAAAAACATGCACTAAAAAGAATGAAAACGTGGACTAAATTCTATCTCTGTATGGTCGTCCCATATACTCTTTGAAAATCTCAGTATTTATAGGCAAAAACTCACGTAGGAGAGCGTACGAAGATAGGGGGAGCAATTGCCCCCCCTAACTCCCTAACAAAGCCACGAAAACGTGACAATTGCCGCATTTCCGCTGTATTCCTGTGGCCAGGTGGCCACAAGCGAGTGGTGGGGGTCCCTGTTTTCGAGAGATTATTTTATCTTCAGCTGGATTTGCAGTTTAAGTCTGAGATTTTGACGAAATGGCTTTTGATCTTTGGCTTCAACCGATTGATTTGTAGGGATTTGTTCTGACTGATTTTCAACCAATCTGAACTGACCTGATCTGTCCTGATTTATTGACTTTGAATTAATTCTGATTTAAATCAGAATTTGATGGGCTTTTGGGCTCATTTCTCTTCCCGCTCCTTTAGGAATGGGCCTGTAAATAAATTAAATAATAATTAGAAAAAAGCAGAGTTTATTCTATAATAAGTATGAGAATATGATAATGAATGTATAATATTAGCGACCGATCACACCCCCATACCTATCTTTTGCTCGTCCTCGAGCAAAACAACTAAACTATACTAAGGATTATTAGACCACTTTTGCAGGTCAGGCGATTGTACTGAGCATGTGTAACAAGCCATTAAACCTCTAAGTTTTTCCTAGAGGACGAGTTTTGTCTCGTGAGGGTTTTCAGTGGATTACACCCACAAAAAAATCCGCAAAGAAAGAGAAAATGTTAGTATTTTGAAAACACATTTTGAAAGAAAATATTTGAAATATTATTGTAAGATTTAAATAATCTATAAGTTATAGGAAAACCGAATTTTCCATTCCTAAACTTAGTCTCTATTCAAAAATTTGTTATCAATCAAAGTAAGAAGTCAAATTGTACTTCTCATCTAGTTTATTACTTTACCCTAAGTCATATGCACCTTGTGACCGTGAAAATTTTGATTAAAGGTTCTTAACTCTAACTCTTATGCCTTATATATATATATATATATATATATATATATATATATATATATATATATATATATATATATATATATATATATTGGTGGTATTATTCCTTAGTTCTATTAGGCTTTCTAATCTGCCCATGTAACGAGCCTTTAATTGATGACTCCTAAGCCAAACGGTCTTAGGACACCGGGTGAGAAAACACCCTAAGGACTTAAGGACTCGAGCAAACAAGGCCTCAAAACTAAGAATTTTATTATATGAACCACTTTTAGGCTTGAATGCTTATGCTTTAATAGACACAAATACCCAGCTTAATCAGAGGATTTTTTTTTTATATATTTTTTTCTCAAACTTATCTAATCATCTTTCGCATAAATACCAAGGCTTACTTAGGCCAAAGCATCTAGCTAATCAATAACTAGATTTGTTCATATTTCATAGATATATTTTTTCTCTTTTTTTTTCATAAGGCATAAGAATCTTTATTTTTGAACCCTAAGTGTGTAAGTGTATAAGGTGTGCATATTTCATCAAGGTAAAGATCAAGACTAAATTACTTTGACAAATTATCTTCCTACCCCTAAAAATCAAACAAATAATCTTATTTTGATCAAGTATAAGAAATCCTAATTTTGATTTTCCTATTCCTTAAAATTGACTTAATTTCTTACAAATATATCAAAATATTATTTCTATTTTCAAAAAGTTTTTAAAAGTAAAGAAAATGTTAAAAAAAATTTATTTATTTTTTTTATAAACAGGAAAAAAAACTAAGTTATGTTAGACCCTCCTCCACACCTATCTCATGCATTGTCCTCAATGTATGAATTAATGCATAGATGCATGAAAAAGAAGAAAGGAAAGGAAATATTACCTTAAGGTGGTGGTTCCGGTGGTGGTCTGATTGGTCCACGAAATGCGGCCCAATCGAATTTTCGTGGAGTTCGGAGGAACCCACCTGAAATCTCTCTTATATAACCCACTAAAATGATGTATATATGAACGGTTTTTATTAAAAATTTAACCCCATCTAATTTCCAAATTCCATAATTAATTTCGGAGTCAATTTTATAAACCTCCTTGTCCAAAAATTGAGTGTGAAAAGATAGAATGATTGACTTAGACTTAGGAAGTACGGAAACTAATACCGAATCAGGAAAGTGACTTAAGTCAAGTAAAGGTTTAGGAGTCGAGATTGGTTCAGGAAGTGTGTTCAAATTAAGAAGTTAAAATCAAGTCCACATTCATTTTTCCACAATGTAATGTGACTTAATATTGGTGATTCAAGTTCAAGAATGACAGGTGTGGGAATCAAAACTGACTCTAAAATATTACTCAAGTCGGGTAACAAAACAGGAGTCAATATTGATTCGAGAATTTGAACTGGATCACAAAATTGAGAATCTAGGTCGCATTTCTCATTGAGTTCAATTTCATAAAAATGAAAACTTGCCAATTTATCAATGGGACTTTCAAAATTATGAAATTGGTAAAGTTCAATATGATCATCATCAAAGATGGGAGATTCATTTCATTATGAATTGGCACAGGATCCAATGTTGACTCGGGAAAAAGATTGAAATCAGGTGAAGACACCGGAGTCATAATTGAATCAGGAAGTAGAATTGAATCACTAAGTTGAGGTTCATGATCATAATCATTCTCAAGTTCAATTTCAGGAAAGGGATAACTTGCCAAACTGTCAATGTCACTTTCAAAATTTGGAGTTTGGGCAAGTTCAAATGATTGTGTTGAAATGGAACCTTGTTTTCCAAAATAGCATGACTCTTCAGCTCTAACAGAATGGTTAGTGACATCAGAACTGGTCAAACGGTGAGAACGTAGAGTTTGGACCATCATATCTATGTCATGATTATGAGAGTTTTGAGCCTGAGTCACTGCTTCAAGCATCTTTTTATAGTTGATTGGTTCATCATTTTGTTACGGTTGGTCTTGAAAAGATGAAGTGTTGTTTGAAATTGGTGGTGAAATTGTAAGTCCATCAGATTTTGTGATTGTTGTTTGGACTCACGCATACTCATTTCCAAAATTGATGGTTTTTCTATTTTGGACTGGTGGAACTGAGTATGAATCATGAAAATATTATGGACAAGGTAGATAAGGAGAACAAGTTGGTTGAAAATTGAACTCGGGGGAGGTGAATCCCCATTGACTCTGTTAAGAGTTGAAATTATTCTTAAAATTATGGTTATAAGATTGGAAGCATGGGTTATATTGATTCGGATAAGACTAATCCGGCACACTATGTTGGTTAAAGTTATGATATGCCGGGTTGGTAATATCCGAAAATGAGATTGGTGTGTAATATGGATTACCATTAAAATTGAAAAAAATGTTGTTATAAGCCATATCACACAATAAAACACAAACAAAGAAAAACAAACAAATATAAAAAATTCTACTAAGTTAGGGTAGACCTTTGACCTAAACGACTCCTAACTGGTTGACTGTCCACAGGAGGTATAATGCATACTTTGACCACAAGCTAATCAGCCAGGTCAGGGCAAGATTGGTGAGAGGTATCCGCGCAAAAGTGACGGGCCTAATTAAGCCAAACCACCAGCCGTCGGAGTTTCGCCCCTCAATCCATTTCCTTATACACTGATTTGGCAAGAGTCAAATCCAACACCTTCCCCTTAGGATAATCTCCTAATTGAGTCCGAAATGTCCCTAGGCCCAATGTCTACTCAATTTTAGTTAGGCTTGGGTTAGTGAGTGAGGAGATTATTTGTGGGCTAAAGGAGGGTAATGACTTTCCCACCTTATCTTTTTTATAAGACAAGCCCTTAAGATTGATTGTGCAAGGTGTGCAGGATAAAGAAAAGTAACATTCAATAAGCAAATAATCATTCAAGAATATTTTCTAAACTATATACCATGCAAACGTACCTTTTTCTCCAGCACTCTTCAACAGTAATGTAAAATGTAAATGATTTAGACACGTGCCTAAATGCAAAGTGTAAACCATTTTTAGCATTTAACAAATATTATTTTACTGTTAAGGTTAGAAAGGAAGTACAGTGAGACAAATAAGAAAATTAATAGCTACAAATATTAAACTTTACAATTCAGCTAACGTGTAGAAAATACAGGTTAGTAGTTTACTCAGATTGCCACAGAATGTAGGAAATCTGAGGGTTTCTTGGCTCTGCTTTCTTGAGCAGAGTCCAAGGCCACTTATATGTCCACTGCAGCAAAAGTTCTTGTTGTTAAATCTGCATACCAAAAAGAAAGAAGAAGGTTAACTAAAAATGTAAACTTTAAAGAGAGAATAACTTACCGTCCCTCCACGGCAACGGCGCCAAAATTTGATTGAGGTTTTACCTGCATAAAAGAATACAGAATTTCAGAGATGCAAAATAGAAGTGCAAGGTGCTCAATTCTACCGCAATAGCAAGTGGCTATATGGGTCGTGATCCACAAGGAGGGACTAGCGATGGAAGCTTTTTTAGTAGGTCTTCTTTTAAGATATAAAGTATGGTTAAAGTTCTTCTTTAGTTCTTTAAAAAGAAAAAGGAAAAATTGAGTTAAAGTGAATTAAGAAGAAGGTGGTAGATTAAGAAGATGGAGAAATTAGAAATGATATGTCCAAAGAAATCGAAATGAGTGATGAAAGAGTTGGGTGCTGTTGGTATTGGTGATCTAAACTAAAGAAATAAAAGAAAAGAAATAAAAGATTAAAAAAATACTTAACTCCTCTGGTTGATGACTTACCTGGAACCCTTGCATGTTCTACCTTGCTTCAGAGGCATTCAACGCATAAACATAAGATCAAGCTCAGTCCTCATTCGCATTACATCATCAAGACGAATAAGAATGAAATGATATGGAATCTTGAGGAGGAGAACAACATCATGTAATATCGTTGGCACTCACACAAAACATGACTATACTGATGCTTCTAGATTCAGTTGAATGCGCATCATAACCAAAAGAGGAAAAGTAGAAAGAAAAAGAAGAAAACAAAGTAAAGACAAATATAAAAAAATTACCTTTTATTGCTTGCAGAAACGATGGAAGAAAGGAGGAGGTACATCGGTGTCACTCTCAATTTAAGCCTCTCTCTCTTACTTACATGAATTTTAGTCTAAACTATACTTACAAAGAAATAAAAATTACATGAAAAGAAAATAAAAACCTACACTAAAAAGAATGAAAATGTGAACTAAATTCTATCTCTGCATGGTCGTCCCTTGTACGCTCTGAAAATCTCATTATTTATAGGTAAAAACCCACGTAGGAGAGCGTATGAAGATAGGGGGAGCAAACGCTCCCCCTAACTCCCTAACAAAGCCACGAAAACGCGGCAATTGCCACGTTGGCCACAAGCAAGTGGTGGGGGTCCCTGTTTTCAAGAGATTATTTTATCTTCAGCTGAATTTGTAGTTTAAGTCTAAGATTTTGACGAAATGGCCTTTGATCTTTGGCTTCAACCATTGATTTGTAGGGATTTATTCTAACTGGTTTTCAATGGATCTGAACCGACCTGATCTGCCCTGATTTATTGACTTCGAATTAATTCTGATTTAAATCAGAATTTGATGGGCTTTGGGCTCATTTCTCTTCCCTCTCCTTTAGGAATGGGCCTGCAAATAAATTAAATAATAATTAGGAAAAAGCAGAGTTTATTCTATAATAAGTATGAGAATATGATAATGAATGTACAATATTAGTGACCAATCACTACAGTCTGATTACTGTTGCTATTTCAAGTGGTTTGAGAATTCCTACATCATATTACTACTGTATGTAGATGATATGCTTGCTGTCGGATCAAGCGTGAAGTAGATCATGAATCTCAAGGCCAAGTTGGCAAAAGAATTCTCAATGAAGGAGTTCGGTTCAGTGAAAAAATTTCTTAGAATGAGGATCAGCAGAGACAGAAAAGAAGTTATTGAAGATATTACAAGTTGAGTACGTGGAGAATGTTCTGAAGAGGTTTAACATGTAAAGCTAAACCTGTAAATGTCCTGCTTGGAGATCACTTTAAACACTCAAAGGGATAGGTTCCGATAACAAAAGATGAGAAGGCTCTCATGCCAGAGGTAACATATGCATCAGCTGTGGGTAACTTGATGAATGCTATGGTTTGTACGAGGCCAGACATTGCTCAAGTAGTGAAAGTTGTCAGCAGGTACATAAGCAATCCCGGGAAGGAGCATTGGCGAGCTGTTAAGTGGATCTTTAGATATGTGAAAGGAACTTCATATATGACATTGTGCTATGATAGCATGACATTAGTCTGCATAGATATATTGATTCTGACTTTGCGGGTGATGTAGACAGTCAGAGGAGTACCACTAGTTTTGTCTTCACATTGGTAGTGGAGCAATGAATTGGGCGTCGAGGCTACAAAATATAGTTGTATTGTCTACGACAGAGGCCGAATATGTTGCAGCATAAGAATCTTGAAAGGAGTTGATATGGCTAAAGGATTTATGAAAAAGCTTGGCAAGGAGTAGGTGAGTCCGCCACAGTGATAGCAAGAGTGCTATAAATCTTGTCAAAATATCCAATCTATCATAACCGAGCAAGCACATTGATGTGTAGTACCACTTCATTCGCACACTTTTGAAGGATGATGAGTTGTCACTGATGAAGATACATACAAGTCAGAATTCATCAGACATTTTGATCAAGGTAGTCACACCAGAGAAGTTGAAGACCTGCTCAGCCTCTGTGGGTCTTCAAGAGTAAAGATCTTGATTTGAGTCACAATAAATACCACTATGAGTTGAAAGTCAGAGAAGTACGTGAGAGAGATGGGATGCTGCTGCTATGTCAATATCAGCCTCCAAGTGGGAGATTGTTAAGTTGTGAAGCCTAATTATTTCCTTGACGGATCATCATGGTGGTAGTTGGAACCTCGGAGCGAGATCGAAGCACTCAAGGTCATGATGCTGGTTGACTCCAGGTTACAGTATTTGGATAAGTTTGAAGTTTCAGTTGACAGCAAGATCAAAGTGAAAAGGGACATCTGGAGCGGCAAAGTCTCCGGAGCAATTGCCTCCAGCGGAGGGGAAGTTCACTTAGAAGCACCTAGTCGGAGGAGTACTCCATAGTAACGAAGCAGAGTATCTTACCCGAGGCACTTAGCAAAAGCTGCCCAGTTCAGCTTGGAAGTAGCCCAGTCCAGCCGAAATTGATCCAGCCTGGAAGAGGCCCAGTTCAGCCTGGAAGCGTCCAATGTAGAAGTTTTTTTGCCAACGAAACTTAGAGAACAAGTCAAGGATAGTTTAGTGATTTCATAACATGTAACCTTAGTGTTGGGAATCCATAAGACAGAGAAGATGGCAGCGAGAGAAATAGCCAATCAATCACACAAACAATTAAACAAAGAAAAGAAAGAGAGAACACAAAAATTTAACAAGGTTTGGCAATTTGCCTACGTCCTCAGGGCAAGGGGAAAGCTCTTATTGAATCAATCATTACAGGTTAAGGTTTTTGGGATTTCGGGATACAAATATTGGGACACTATCCCTTCTTATATAGCCAAAGAAGCCACGAAGAAAAAGAAATTAAGAAATACCTAGCTTGGGTTAGAAATGAATTCAGAATCAAATTTGAAAACAGGTCGCGCAACAGTATTAGTCGACTATAAGCTAATAACTTTTATTAATCACTAATACATGTATTAGTTGACAAGTCTGTAGTGAAACAGATTTGCCATCTTTCTATTTGTATTATTAGTTGACTAGGGCAATGGCCTTAGTCGACTAGTCTTTATTACTCCTGTGCAATCCAACTTCAATACGACGACATGCTCTCATATTCGACACACCATTAATTGCATCGATCTTTAGCTAACCTCCAATAGAATTTAGAAAACTCTTTCAACAATAGCCAAAGAAACCACGAAGAACAGAAAACCAAAAAAACACCTAATTCATGTCAGAAATGAATTCAGAATCAGATTTGAAAATAGGCCGCGCAGCAGTATTAGTAAGTCGACTAATAACTTCTATTAGTCGACTAATCCATCTATTAGTTGACTAGCCTGTAGTGAAACAGATTTGGCAACTTCTATTTGTATCATTAGTGAACTAGGCCATTGCCCTAGTTGACTAGTCTTAGTTCCTTCTGTGTAATCCAATTTCGATACGACCGACATGCTTCGCATTCGACACTATTGATTGCATCGATCTTTGGCTAAACTCCAATGGAGTTTAAAAAACTCTTTCAACAAGATTTTTACCCTCTCTTCTCACAATTCTCCACCTCGGTGAAGATTTTCAAAATTTGAGTTGAACACAACATAGCACCATGTCGACTCCAATTGGATGCACCATTGCAGTTGCCTACGTACCCATTGTTTTCCATTGATTTGCAAAGGGAAAAACTTACAAAAAAGGGTCGAGGAGCTAAATTACAAGTAACGCAAAAGATTACAAGTAGATCTCCTCGGAGATTCTGGAGAAGTGTACCGGTAGGAGTCTGGTCAGCGCGCGACCACTTTGTCCCTTTGACGATGCGAGCGATGAGATTCCCTTCTCGCCTGGTTCGGGGAATCAGAGAACAGAAGGTTGGTAGAACCCTCTTGTTTCTTCTAAAAAAAAACCGCCTTCGCTTAGGAATTCCTTCTCGTCTGGTTCCGGAAATTCCTTGAGAGGAAGGGTATCAGCACCCTGATTAGAGAAGCAGTTCTCTAAAGTCTCTGAATTCTTGGAAGCAAGAGACTAGATCTCTGTTTGTGCGTGGTGCGTCCTCTCGAGAAGTCTGACGCTCTCTAGAGCGTATCGCATGTGTTCTCTCCTTGTGCCCCTGGTGGGCTATTTATAGGGAGAGCAGGGTATAATTGTCCCTTGAAAATAGATTGAATCAAATCTGTTTAAATCTAGAAAGTAGCCTTGCTGCGAGGCTAGGATCAGCTTCTGCGAAGCTAGAAATAGCAGGTCAGTTGATCCTCTTGATCTGTTTTGATCCTTTCCATATAGTTGGAAGATTTCCCCTGATCCTCCTACTCATTTTAGGAGAGCCAAGAGATTATGGCAATCAACTGCCAAATTTGATCTCAGATTTGATCTTGATTGGATTTGATCTTGATCTTGATTAGATTTGATCTCATCTGGAGATTTAATTGGTCAAAGGTTGACTATAGTAGACCCGCAGCGGCGCTGCCCGCGTCGAGCTCACAGCGGAGCTGGAAGGCGCATGTGGCGAAGTTAGAAAACATCTCTTTAGCGGAGCTAGATATCGTCTGTGGCGAAGTTACCAAACATCCTTCTACGCGGTTACATGTGGCTTTAAGCGAAGCTAACTCTCTGCGGAGTTAACTGAGCACTTCAGGCGAAGTTATAAGTTAGCTTCCTGGCGGAGCTGTGAATGGCTTCAAGGCGAAGTTGGATGATCTTAGCCTCTCAAGCGAGGCTGTCTCTTTGGGCTCATGTGATGTTAAGTGCTAGCATCTTAGACCTGTTGAGGTCTGTTTAGAGACAATCTGGGCTTACTATCTGATCAGTAGAGTCTAAGTTGCTTCCTTGTCCCTCGAGATGGGTGAAAACTGGTCGTCAGCTTATCTGTTGCTTGTCTTTTGTAAATGTCAACAAGTACAGAACTAGTCGTCAGCTTGTCTATCGCTTGTCTTTTGTAAATGTCAACAAGTTTAGACATTGTTCGGACCAATCAGCCTATCTTTCACTTGTCTTTTGTAAATGTCAACAAGTTTAGACATTATTCAGGCTAGTCAGAATCTTGTCTTTTTTAGAGTGTCAACAAGACCCCCTTCAAAGTTTTCGAAAGTCTGCAATGGCTCAGACTTCGAAATACTTTGAATTGCTTTGATCGGTGGTATGTGAAGTACGAACATCGCCATGGTGGTTGAGTTCAGCTTTGCTTTTAATCCTGCTTTGGGATAGATTCGCCAAAGAATCATATAGATTCGCGACTCTGGGTAGCTTCGCGTCTGAGTAGCTCCGCGTCTGAGTCTCCCGGAATAAGTTCGCTTTGGAATGTTGTTCCTTTCCCGAGGTCAACTGCTTTCGGCCAATCACGAGAAGGATTGCTCCTTTTTCGAGGTTAGAATAACCTCTCTTGCATTAATCGAGGGAGATCATTCCTCCTTTGTGCGTTTTCGAGGGAGAATATTTCCTCCTTGCACGGTTTCAAGGGAGCCGTTCCTTTTTTTTTCAAGGCTCAATAAATGCCTTTATGAAGGAGATCATTTCCTCCTTGCACAGTTTCGAAGGAAACCGTTCCTTTCCTCAAGGCTCAATAAATGCCTTAAATGCGCTCGCGCTTTCATGCTTGAAGTGGCAGCGCTCAGGCCATGAGGCCTATAAATAGGACACCTAAGGTCCTCTGAAGAGAAGTGGTCTGCTCTTCTCTTCTTGGTTATTGGAGAGAGATACTCAGATCTCTGAACTAGTGGGGATGCCCACTCTGGTTATTACCCAGCCAAGGACCGGTAAGTCTCGGTCATCCTGAGACTTCACCAATAGACTGATCACTTTTAGGGAGTTTAACTCCCTTAATTTAGCCTTAACAGCTGCCTCAGGGATTGATTTTCCTTGTCCTTTGTTCGTATTGGACTGATCTGCAGAGAAGGGTTTCAGCCCAGCTTCCCAGCGAAGCTATCTTTTGAACAAAGGAAAATCATTGCATGCTTGTTAAGTTCGCCATTTAGGCAAAACTTGGGACTTAGTCTCCCCAAGGTTGCGCCAGTCTTGCCATATCGGCGGGGCTAAGACTGCGTCCCTCAGGGTCAGTCTGGCTTAGCCATATAGACGAGGCTAGGACTTGGCTTATGCTGAGCTAGCCCATCATCACTGTGCAAGCGAGGCTATCCTCTGCTTAACTGAAATCAATCCTTAACTAAATCGGATATAAATTGCTTCGCCCCAAAGAATTTGACTTAGCGTTTTTGCAGCTTTTCCTTTGACTTACTGCTAACTTGTTTCAGTTTGCATCGCAGTGAGCTATGTTCGCCAATCTTGTAACTTGATGAAAGAGACCAGAAAGTTGCCTCTTGCTTTTCCAGTCGAAACTTTAATCCTAAGCAGGAGGAACAAACTGGGGCAGCTGATGTGTGTTCCCAGAAGAGGTTAGCAGTCGCTTATCCGAGATGATCCACTTCGAGGCGAGGCTGGTAGTCGCTTATCCGAGATGATCTACTTCGGGAAAGCGGACATCACCTGTAAGGTCTCGGATCCTTCCATTGCCAATTTTCATCAAAGAAGATCCAACCTGCTGGTGGCGATCAGTTCTTCGGAAGATCCAACTTCCTTTGCCAATTTAAGGAAGATCCAGCTTCCTGGTGGCACCATCTGTCCTGGTGGCACCATCTGCCATTATGCGAAGGATTACGGCCTTGTGCACGAGGAAGGCCTTTCGTGTCCAGTTGGTTTAGCTTGAAAGTATATAGGACCACTTGTATGCCTTTTTAAGCAAATGATTCTGTTGTATGAAACACAACCTTGATGTAATAGTATCAATATACCTTCCCTTTTAAATTAATAAAGTTCAGTTTCTGCTCATCTTTCACTTTGAATTGGTCCGGCGGAGCTAGCTTCATACGAAGTTAAAGACAAAATCCTTTTTGAATCATGAACGAGCTTCTAGCGAAGCTAGCATGAATTTTCCGTGAAGTTCGGACTATGCTTTTAGCGGAGCTAAGGCAGCTTTTTGGCGAAGTTATCGATACGTCGCGCTAAGTTAGCACTTGACTTGTGGCAGAGTTAGCCCTTAGTGGGGCTGAATCAGCGCTTCTCGGGAAGGCGCTTTAGGCGCTGTTTCAAATTAATTTGAAACGACAGCCTGTGCTCTTTTCGAGGCGTCGTTTCAGGCGATCATCGGCCTATAAAAAGCCCGATCGGGCTGAGAGAGAAAGTCACCACTTCTCTTTGAATTTCTCAGAGCATTTGACTCTTCTTCTTTTTCTTCTTCTTCGTTCAAGAGTTCAAGAACTTCACAGTTCTTCAATGGCTCCCAAGAGATGAGCGGGAAAAGAGGTCGCAACCTCTGCAACGGAGGGTCTTTCTCCTCCTCCGGTCATCGAACGACCAATCGCCGGTAGGGATTTTTCCTTTTTGATCAGAGATTGCCATCTCTCTCTTAAAGCCGATTTCTGGCTGTCTTTAAATGAATCCAGGACGATCAATCATGATCTTGTGATTTTAGGGAGTTCAATTCCCTGAATTTTCTTTGATTTCTTGATCGGGAATCCAAGAACTGAAGAGTTCTTCTTTAAGCTTCCAAGCGAAGCTATCCTTAGGCGGTTCACATCCTGTTGAATGACAGAATGCGAAGTTGTCATTTGACATGTAACTGAGAAGGACCTTGATGCCCCTGAAATAGTCTTTGGACCATAATATCCTTATGACGAAGTTAGCCCTCGGGGCTTTGTTGCATTCTGTTGTTCGAGACTAAGCTTCTAGAGCGAAGCTAACACTTGGATATTTTCCTGCATCCTGCCTTCGTGTGGAATGCGGAGTTACGCTGCAGCAGCGAAGCTAAGCTTCAGGGCGAAGCTATCATCAGGCCAGCTTCGCTCGGAGAGCGAGGCTATGCCTTGTCAAATTTTGCTTTCTTGTTTTAGCCCTTGTTTGGCTGATGAACTAATCATAGTTTTTCTTTGTTCTTGCAGTGCACTACACTCCTGATTCTTTGAACAGTCTCTTCGGCACAGCCAGGGGGTTAGACGGCAATGTCAGCCTACAGTTCAAAGGGCAGGCTTCGCTTTTCAGCGAGCGGAGCTCTCCTGCTCGAGATACACTTATTTATGGTGGGGATCAACGCACCATGAGGAGCATCTTAACAACTGCTCTCCTTGAAGATTCTGACCGAAGAATTTATCGAAAGCCCAGCTTGATGTTGGAGACGCGGCGCCAGACCATGATCGCCAGCTGCTAGCCGGAGAGGGGCAGTGGATTTTCCAATTGGATGGCGAGAAGTTCTATCTTCTTCCGTCTAACAAGCGGCATTTTCCCTTGTCTTTCTTCCAATGCGTGACGAAGGCTCGGAAGATGCAGTGGCAAGTGAGTCGGAGTACTGACTCCGTTCACGTAGGGAAATTGATACTTCCCTCATCCGGTTACACAAGGATGGGGCCTCCTCGCTGCATAATGGGTCTACACCCTGGGAATGTACTGCCAGACATCCCAGTGGGAGAAAATCCTATAGTGGCACAGACCTTTGGCAATCAATTCTTTAAAGTTCATGGGAACTACCCAGCCACCGATTTCAGGACCCCAGGGTGGATTCACCCTCCGAAGGCATGGTGGAGGGATTTGACTCTATATGTCCTTGCTCATTTCGAGAAGGATCTGGAGAGGCTGAATCTTTATGAGGCCATCAGGGCGACCTGCTACGGCATTCAGATGAGCGTAGAGAACTTCTACGCCATCTTCGAGTTATATTGCCCGGCTACAGGGACTTTCTTCACCCATGTTGGCGAACTGGGCATAGCTCTGCATGAGATGTGGGAAGTCTCTGCTCTGCCCTTGGGATCTTTCCCATACGAAGAATACTTCCCGTGTTAGGCGGAATTGGCACTTCTGGAGAAGCAGGAGCCCGCCTTGTTTGAGACCTACCGGGAGTTAATGTGACATTTGTACATTTGCTCAAGTATGCATGGAAGCAATAAGGGAACTTCATGCAGCTTGAAGAGCTGGGGAGATTATTTGTTCCTCGATATGGAAAACACTCCTGAAGTGGCTCATTGTGGAGTTGCTGACGAAGACATCTTTCGCCGGATGCAAAAGCATTCTCAGGGGGATCTAATTCTGGAAGAAGATGATGGCCCCTATGAAAAAGGCGATATTCTTCGGAGTTTCCACCATCAGGCTCGTCGGCCGATGTCCCGGAAGGCCCTACTGGCTGGTTTCTAGACGGTCTGGTTAAAGAGGTGTGTGGTTCCATCTTCTTCAGGCGACGTCATTCATCCGACTGTCTTGCTACCTGCCGTTCGTCTAGTCCATGGTCGTTCTCTGGGACTTCTTTCGGCCTCGGTGTGTTGTATTCAGAGAGGCCTTCGTGCATTGACGGAGGCTTTCTGTAGGCCACCAACGACGAAGCGGGAAAAGGGACTGTTTTGCCCTGCGATGGACCAAACCCCAGGATAGGTCTGCCGTATACTTATTTGATGGCGTGGCTTTCCTTCACTGTCCTTCCTTGATCGAAGCTGGAGAGGACCCCCCAGAAGGTGTTCGAACGGCGCTTCTCCGCCGATTTGAGGGATGTTCTTGGCTGAGGACTTACGTGGCTGCGGTCCGTAAGTTGCTAAATCGCTATGACGTCTATAGCCTTTTCCGCTGCTTCCCCTATATTCGGGATGCGGGCTATGGAGAGGAGTTCAAAGACGTGGGGGAAGGGGAAACATCATTGAGTCAGGGAATTTTTGAGTGGCTGGTCAGCATTCGGCCCTCACATTTATTGTACAGAAGCGGGACATCTGCTACTTGGAGCCTTATGTTCCAAGTTGGTTTGCCCGTCAGTTTGGATATGACCAACTATACGTGGGCAACCCAAACATCAATCTGGCTTTCATGAGGAGCCTCATCGATGGAGGCCGTGCCTGGCAGTTTTTCATTGCAGGCTGTACCGAGGCGCGGCTGTGCATGCCGCTAAGGACTCCGAACCTTCTGATGACCCTAGGATTCTGTCAGTGGTATGCAACCTCAAACTCCACACCCCTCGGATTCTCTGTTAATTTTTCTGGTGTGAAGTTAATTTCTCAGCGGCTGAAGCGGAAAGTCACTGAGAAGGGCGATGGTAAAAGGGTTCGCGTCCAGGCCTCGGGGAGTTCATTGCCATTGATGACAGTGAAGCCTCGGATGCAGGGAGTCCTCGCTTCGAAGCGGATACAGGTGCTGAGACTCCAGCAGCTGCTTCTGGCGTGGTGGGGACGGCCCCCTAGAACATGCTAATGTTGAAGAAGTGGAGGAAGAAGATCCCGACGTCCACTTCAAACGAAAGCGGGAGGGTGGATCTCGCAGAAAGCGGGTGGTGAAGAAGCCCCGTCGCCAAGCTCCTACAGTTGTTATAGAGAGCGAACCATCTGCAGCGCTTCCTCCTCTTGTCCCATTAGCAACTGAATTGTCGGCTCCTAAACCAACTACTGGCGAAGCCGCTCCGGACCTGGGTAAGATCAGCTTCGTCCTTGTAATATACTTTTTATGTATTCGGACAGCTCATTATTTTCTTTGTGATGCAGGAACTGAGGCGGTGAGAAGCCCGAGAGCTGAAGCTGTCGGAGAACAAGGGGAGCATTTGAAAATCACCTAGAAGGGGGTGAATAGGTGATAATGCTAATCAATGCACAATTTAAAAATTATGAAGCAACAATCTCACAAAGCAAGTGAATATAGCAATGAATGTAGAGAGCAAGTAATAAGAGCAATGAAATAGAGCAAGAAATAAGAGCAAGTAAACCAAACGCAAACACCGAGATTTGTTATCGAGGTTCGAGCACCGAGCTCTACTTCCCCGCCTTCCCCAGAAGGATTCCAACCACTTCCACTATCACAAAGATGTCACAAATACACCGGAGTACCCAACTCCACAATCTCAAGTACAAGCAATCTCTGAGTAGTCAAAAGACCACAAACTCTCTCTTGCAAAATTCTCTTCCCTTACAAAGATCCTTAGAGAATAATGAGTAGGAATGAAGCTCTTGTGTGTAAGGAGAAAAGAAAAAGAAATCAGAGATTTCTTGAAAACACTACAGAAAATGAGAGAGAATTTCAACACAAAACCAAGAAACCAAGACTTTTTGAATGCCTTAAACTTTTGGAAATTTTTAAGAATTTTTCTAGTTATTAACCTCTCCCTAAACACCCCTATTTATAGGAGAGGGCTAGGGTTAGGAGATAAAACATATTTAAGGCTAATCAGAAAATATTAGAACCAAAACATGTCACTTAAACATAATTAAGTGAGAAAAGGACAAAAATAAACCAGCTCAGAGAACTAGCCGTTACTGTTCAAACGGCTAGCTCGGTCGACCGGCCCGGTTGACCGCTAGTTCAAAGAAAATAGCCGTTGCAGGCTACGGTCGACCGGCCGGTCGACCCAAACAAACAGAGAGCTCTGCTCTCAGACCGGTCGACCGGGACGGTCGACCGTCCAAAGTCTGCCAAACGTGCACAGATTTGTGCACGTCGGTCGACCGACCCGGTCGACCGACTTCCACCCAAGTCGACTTGTCAGAAGACTAGTCGACTGGATGAAGTCTGGAACAGAAAACTGGTCAGAAAAACAGTTTTGAAAATATTTTGAAAAATCTTTTAACACTCCTAAAAATCACCAAAAATAGTTTTATCACTTTACATTGATATATAAACATGTGGTAAAAAGTTTAGCTCAAATATCAATCAATATGAACTATTTTTGTCTCTTATCATTTTTACCAAAACCAAAAACTGTATTTTCTAAAACTTGGATTTTGAATAGAAAATACGTTTTGTCCAAAACTCTTCCAAATACAAAAACATGATATTTAAACATTTTGAAGCATGATGTATATGGATATAATCCTATATACATGAAACATATATATATCATAGTTTTTGTCATTAATTCCAAAATAAGTTTTGTTAAAACACAAAACTTAAAATACATGAATAGGTAAATCAAAGTAAGTTTGTAGGTTGAAGATTGTATACAAACAATTTTTGTACATGTTATACGAAATATGTTTGGAAACAAGATGTGTGCAAAAACGTGTGTGATAGAGCTTCAAACCTATTCACTATTCTTTAACAAAACTCTAAACTAAAAACAAATCTAATAAATTATCTTGAGCAATCTTGAAGTCTTGAGCCATGCGATGCCTTGCTAGAGCCTTCTCTTCTATGTTCCTTCCTTGATGTGCAAAAAGCCTTCTTTGCTTCATGAACCTAGAAATTCTTGCAATAGCTAAGCAATGGCCTCAAAATATGGTACTAACCTGAAACTTATCTTAAACAAACTAATTAGTACCAAATAGCTCTTATTTGTTTTGTTATCATCAAAACTCTAAACAAATGGAGAGTGTAACCTTTTTGGGCCAACAATCTCCCCCTTTTTGATGATGACAAAACAAATAGGCTATAAACAAAAGTATAGGGGAGGAGAAAGCTCCCCCTCAAATTATACTATATTAAACAAAGAAAAACAATGTAATTTGTAATTTGCAAGTAAACATCATGAAACCAAAAATCAAAAACACTTCATGAAAACACATCAAAAACTCAAAAACATATATAAACTCATATGGAACCAAAACCATAAGAGCTCATATTTCCATACATAAACTCATTCTCCCCCTTTTTTGTCATACATCAAAAGGGTTAAGAAAACATTTTTATTCAATAACACAAACATTAAGTTCACCACAAATGAATGAAAATCTAGCAAAATCAAGTGGTTTAGTGAAAATATCGGCAAGTTGCAAATCCGAAGAAACATAATCAATATCTATATCTCCTTCCTCAAAATGATCTCTAAGAAAGTGATATCTAATCTCAATGTGCTTGGTCTTACTATGTTGATTTGCATTCTTTGTCATATGTATAGTACTAGTATTATCACAAAATATTTTTATATGGTTATAATGCAAATCATAATCAAGGAGAGTATGTTTCATCCAAAGGACTTGTGCACAACAAGCCCCCGCGGCAACATACTCCGCCTTGGCGGTTGAGAGAGCTACGGAATTTTGTTTCCTAGAGGACCATGAAACAAGACAATTACCAAGAAATTGACATGTCCCACAGTACTCTTTCTATCTACTCTACAACCTGCATAGTCGGCGTCCGAATAACTCGTCATTGAGAAATCTCCAGTTTTCAGATACCAAAGACCCATTCCAATCGTTCCCTTAATATAACGAATAATGCGTTTTACCGCAATAAGATGGGACTCTTTGGGACACGATTGAAATCTAGCACAAAGACACACACTAAACATGATATCCGGCCTACTTGCCGTCAAATACAAAAGACTACCTATCATGCTTCTATACAATTTAATATCAACATTTTTACCTTGGTCATCCTTATCAAGCTTGGTGGTAGTTGCCATGGGAGTGTTGCAAACCTTTGAGTCTTCAAGTCCAAACTTCTTTACGAGTTCCTTTGCGTATTTGGCTTGACATATGAAGTTCCCATCTTGCAATTGCTTGATTTGGAGTCCAAGAAAGAAATTAAGCTCACCCATTGAAGACATTTCAAACTCACATTGCATAACCTTTTCAAATTCCTTGCATACAAACTCATTAGTAGAACCAAAAATTATATCATCAACATAAATTTGCACAATTAAAATGTCATTATCAACATGCTTAGTGAATAGTGTTGTATCTACTTTGCCTTTAATAAAATCATTTGAAATGAGAAAACTAGAAAGCCTTTCATACCAAGCTCTTGGAGCTTGTTTCAATCCATACAAAGCTTTATCAAGTTTAAAAACAAAATCGGGATGAACATGATCAACAAAACCGGGAGGTTGAGCAACATAAACTTCTTCATTTATAAAACCATTCAAAAATGCACTTTTCACATCCATTTGAAAAAGTTTAAAATTTTTGAAAGATGCAAAAGCTAGTGTCATCCGTATGGCTTCAAGCCGTGCTACGGGTGCAAAGGTCTCCTCAAAGTCAATTCCCTCAACTTGAGTGTAACCTTGGGCCACTAACCTAGCTTCATTCCTAATCACATTTCCGGACTCATCCATCTTGTTTCTAAAGATCCACTTAGTACCAATTATTGGTCTATCGTGGGGCCTAGGAACAAGGTGCCAAACTTGGTTGCGCTCAAATTGATTGAGTTCCTCTTGCATGGCTAGCAACCAATATGAGTCCGCCTCGGCTTCGAGGATGCTTTTGGGTTCAAAATGAGAAATGAAAGCAAAATTACCACATAGGTCATGGAGTTTGGAGCGAGTTGTTACCCCTTTAGATGCATCACCTAAGATGAGCTCCTTGGGATGATTTGTGGCATATCTCCAAGCTTTAGGAAGCGTTGAGAGCTTTCCTCTTTATCCTCTTGAACGTCACCAATTGGTTCTTACTTATCATCTTGAGCGGGTGAGTCCTTCAAGGATAGTCTCTCCATGTCTTCACCTAATGGTTCAATCTCTATAACATTCTCAACAAACACATTAGATTCTTCAAATTTAACATGCATGGATTCTTCAATGGTAAGTGAAGATCTATTGAATACTCTATAAGCTTTACTAGTTGTAGAATATCCAACAAAGATTGCTTCATAAGCCTTAGCATCAAATTTACCCAAGTTATCTTTAGTGTTCAAAACAAAACACTTGCAACCAAAAACTTTGAAATATGCAACATTAGGTTTTCTAGAATGATACATTTCAAAAGATATTTTGGAAGAATTTTTACATAAATAAATACGATTCGATATATAGCATGCGGTGTTTACGGCCTCGGCCTATAGATATTGAGGGAGGTCATACTCACTTATCATTGTCCTAGCCATCTCTTGAAGTGTTCTATTTTTCCTTTCTACAACTTCATTTTGTTGTGGAGTTCTAGCACAAGACATTTCATGCTTAATTCCCTTTTCATCACAATAAGTCATGAAGAGTTGGTTAACAAACTCACCACCTCTATCACTCCTTATTTTCAAATCGGAAAACCTTTTTCTTTTTCAACCCTTTTTCGAAAAATTTTGAAATGAGAAAAAGTTTGATCTTTGTGTTCCAAGAAGAAAACCCAAGTGAAACGGGAAAAATCATCAACTAAAATAAATGCAAATCTACTACCATTTAAGCTCTTAGTTTTAGTAGGTCCAAAAAGATCCATATGAATTATTCTAAAGGCCTAGTTGACATGATATCCTTGATTGGTTTGAAGGAAGACTTGGTTTGTTTCCCAAGTTGGCACGCACTATAAATGCGGTCTTTCTCAAACTTCAAGTAAGGTATACCCTTCATCAAATCCTTAGAATTAATCCTAGAAAGATGGTCAAAAGATGCATGTCCTAATCTTCTATGCCAAAGCCAAGAATTTTCATCAAAAGCATTTAAGCATTTAGTAGAACATTCCACATTAAGCATGTCAATGATATAAACGTTATCATCACGAAAACCGGTGAGAATACAATCATTGGTTTTAAACATCAAAAATCTTGCAAGAAGAATCATCAAAATGACTTTAAGTCCACGATCACAAAATTGACTAATGCTAAGCAAATTATGTTTCAAATCATCAACAAGTATAACATTTTCTATAGTAGAAGATGAACCAATTTGAATGTTACCTATACCGATGATAGTGCCTTTGGAGTCATCCCCGAAGGTGACGGAGCCACCTTCCTCGTACCTTGATAGGGTTGTAAAGTTATTGATGTCCCACGTCATATGTCTAGAACAACCACTATCAAGGTACCACCGCTCCCTACGTCTTGGAGCCTTGGTGTGTACCTACATCAAATAATTTAGGACTTGATTTTGGTACCCACATTTTCTTGAGTCCTAAAGAGTTAGTTTCATTAACCCAAACAAGATTATTGGTCCTATTTATTTGGTCATAACAAATTTAGCCAAATGTCCATTCTTACCACAATATGTGCATCTATACACTCTACCATATTTAAAAGCATAGTGAGTGTGTGATTTGTGAGCATGAGAATTGTGAGCATGAAAAGATTTAGCATGAGAAGTGTAATGAGGAATCTTAACATGTGAATCTTTAGCATGAGAGGTGTGCTTTTTGGAAAACATTTCTTCAAGTTTCTTAGTGTTAAAAGCACAATCCTTTAAAGTCTTTTCAAAATCAACAATTTTAGTTTTCAAAGAAGAAATTTATTTTTCATCAATTTTAGGAGATTTTGCTTTACAAGCAACTTTGTAAGCACAAATTCATTTTGGGTAGAAATGAGATTTGAAGAAATTTCATCTTTTTCTCTAGAAATAATAGCAAGTTGATTTTTGAGAAAAGCAACTTCTTTTTCCAATTTAGAGCATTCAATCTTTTTATTGTCATAGGTTTCTGAAAGTTCAACAAAGGCATGAACAAGAACTTCCTTGCTTAATTCATCATCCTCATCATCAAGAGGTTGAGGGGTTACCTTTGTGTGTTTGCCATGAAACACATATTCGCTACATCCGCCTCTTCCTTGGACTCGCTTTCCGAATCCCAAGTTGCCTTGTACGCTTTCTTTTCTTCCGGTTTCTTTGGCTTGAAGGAGGAGGTCATCTTCTTCTTGAACTCCGGGCAATCCGCCATGATGTATCCGGGCTTTCGGCAATTGTAGCATATAATTCTCCTCTCCTCTTTGCCTTCAAATTTCCTTCGGAAGTTGAGCTTGTTCCTCCGGTACATTCTCTTCACATTGCGAACAAGTAGTGATAGCTCCTCATCTTCTTCTTCATCTTCTTCATCGTCTTCAAGAGTGGATGAAGACTTGAAGGCTAAGGATTTCTTCTTTAGTGGAACGGCCTCTTCTCTTGCTTTCTTTTCCATCTCATAGGTTTTTAGGTTCCCAATGAGACTAATGAGGTCCATCTCATCCTTGTCGTTCAATTCTTTTAGGGTGGTAGCCTTGATCTCCCATGATGTAGGAAGTGCCCGAATCACTTTTCGCACCTTTTGGTCATTGGAGATGTCATCACCTAAAGAAGAAAGAGCATTGGTGATTTTAGTAAATCTAGTAATCATACAATCAATAGATTCTTCTTCATCATTTTAAAGGATTCATATTGGGACCTTAAGAGATCTATCTTAGCTCTCTTAACTTGTGAAGTCCCCTCATGTGTGACCAATAAATGTTGCCAAATCTCATAGGCGGATTGGCAATGAATTACCCGTGTAAGGTCATCCTCATTCAAGGCGGTTAAGAGGGAATTTTGGGCCTTGGAGTTAGCCTCATATTCTCTAAAGTTGAAGTCGGTCCATGTGCTCTCATCACTATCGGGTGCAACATAGGGTTTTGGTCAATGATTTAGCCACTAAGCTACCTAAGGATTGCAAAAAGATAGTCATCCTAACCTTCCAAATAGGGAAGTTGAGTCCATCAAATTTAGGAGGGGTTTTGATGTTATCAGCCATGTTTACTAGTGAATGACAAATGGAATGCAAATGTTGATTAGCAAATTTTAAGGATCTCTCTATGGATGTTAAGCCAAAACCTAGAGTCCAAGCTCTGATACCAATTGAAAATCACCTAGAGGGGGGTGAATAGGTGATAATGCTAATCAATGCACAATTTAAAAATTATGAAGCAACAATCTCACAAAGCAAGTGAATATAGCAATGAATGTAGAGAGCAAGTAATAAGAGCAATGAAAATAGAGCAAGTAAACCAAACGCAAACACCGAGATTTGTTATCGAGGTTCGAGCACCCAGCTCTACTTCCCCGCCTTCCCCAGAAGGATTCCAACCACTTCCACTATCACAAAGATGTCACAAATACACCGGAGTACCCAACTTCACAATCTCAAGTACAAGCAATCTCTGAGTAATCAAAAGACCACAAACTCTCTCTTGCAAAATTCTCTTCCCTTACAAAGATCCGTAGAGAAATAATGAGTAGGAATGAAGCTCTTGTGTGTAAGGAGAAAAGAAAAAGAAATCAGAGAGTTCTTGAAAACACTACAGAAAATGAGAGAGAATTTCAGCACAAAAACCAAGAAACCAAGACTTTTTGAATGCCTAAACTTTTGGAAATTTTTGAGAATTTTCTAGTTATTAACCTCTCCCTAAACACCCCTATTTATAGGAGAGGGCTAGGGTTAGGAGATAAAACATATTTAAGGCTAATCAGAAAGTATTAGAACCAAAACATGTTCACTTAAACATAATTAAGTGAGAAAAGGACAAAAATAAACTAGCTCAGAGAACTAGCCGTTACTGTTCAAACGGCTAGCTTGGTCGACCGGCCCGGTCGACCACTAGTTTTAAAGAAAATAGCCGTTGCAGGCTACGGTCGACCGGCCGGTCGACCCAAACAAACAGAGAGCTCTGCTCTCAGACCAATCGACCGGACGGTCGACCGTCCAAAGTCTTGCCAAACGTGCACAGATTTGTGCACGTCGGTCGACCGACCTAGTCGACTGACTTCCACCCAAGTCGACTTGTCAGAAGACTAGTCGACTGGATGAAGTCTGGAACAGAAAACTGGTCAGAAAAACAGTTTTGAAAATATTTTGAAAAATCTTTTAACACTCCTAAAAATCACCAAAAATAGTTTTATCACTTTACATTGATATATAAACATGTGGTAAAAAGTTTAGCTCAAATATCAATCAATATGAACTATTTTTGTCTCTTATCATTTTTACCAAAAACCAAAAACTGTATTTTCTAAAACTTAGATTTGAATAGAAAATACGTTTTGTCCAAAACTCTTCCAATACAAAAACATGATATTTAAATATTTTGAAGCATGATGTATATGGATATAATCCTATATACATGAAACATATATATATCATAGTTTTTGTCATTAATTCCAAAATAAGTTTTTTTAAAACACAAAACTTAAAATACATGAATAGGTAAATCAAAGTAAGTTTGTAGGTTGAAGATTGTATACAACTATTTTTGTACATGTTATAGGAAATATGTTTGGAAACAAGATGTGCGCAAAACGTGTGTGATAGAGCTTCAAACCTATTCACTATTCTTTACAAAAACTCTAAACTAAAAACAAATCTAATAAATTATCTTGAGCAATCTTGAAGTCTTGAGCCATGCGATGCCTTGCTAGAGCCTTCTCTTCTATGTTCCTTCCTTGATGTGCAAAAAGCCTTCTTTACTTCATGAACCTAGAAATTCTTACAATAGCTAAGCAATGGCCTCCAAATATGGTACTAACCTGAAACTTATCTTAAACAAACTAATTAGTACCAGATAGCTCTTA
>JAVJIF010015719.1:0-7500 GCA_038442645.1 Agave tequilana
CGGGACGGGGGAGAGCAAAGAGAGATCGGAGCATAGAGAGTGATAGGGGAGAGAGCAGAGAGAGATCGAGAGTAAAATATAGGAGAGAGTGAAGGACACTGAGGTATAATTGAATAACATATTGTAAATTGAATTATGAATTATAATGAATAGCATGACTAAAAAATTATGAATTATAATTGATTTACGAATTATTGTAAATTGAATTATGAATCTCTGTGCACATTGAATAGCATGGGCTAAAAGAAATGAATATAATGAAATATCTGGATCATATTGTTACTTGTGTAGATGGAATTGTGAATTATAACTTGTGAATATGAAAAATTATTGTGATACTAAAAATTATTGTGAGACTTGCTAAAATATGTTATATATTGTTTTGATATTTTTTAGATTTTTTAAAATTATTTTCTTATTTATAAAAATTCTTAAATATAGTATATATATTTATTTTTATTAAATAAATATTAAATCACATAACCTACGTTATGCGTTATGTTATAACCCATGTTAACATAACAGAAGAAAAACGTTATCATTACATTATCGTTATTTTAAACATTGATGAAATCATTTTGTAACGATTTTTTAACATTTATTTGTAGTAAATTAATTTTAAACAAATAATCTAACAAACTAACAAATAATTAATATAACAAACTAACTAATATCTACTTAATTATTTATGGCGACTGACACAAATTAATATAACAAAATAATTATCTACTTATCACAACCAGCCTAATTTAACATAATAACTAATTAACAACTAATTATTTATTTATGGAAACTTGCCCAAATTAATACAAAAAATTAATATCTAGTTAATTAACATCAGCCCAAAACCAAATAACATGGGCTTTAAACCAAAATAAAGTAGCAGCCCAGACAGTGTTCTAAATATCCTCGATATAACCCGATATTGCGCCATATTGCGTTTACGGCATCTAGCCACAATGATTTTGCACATCCAAACCGATATAACATTTTTCGTTCAAAAATCGCCGATAAATAGGCATGGATCCGATATATCGGCCGCAATTTTGGCGATTTTGGACCCGATATAGCGTTTTGCACCCAATTTCTAGGTTAGGTATTTGGGTAATTCGAGTGATGTGTCAGTGTGATATTTTTGAAGATTCTACACTTGAATAGTGATTATGGATTCATAGGCTTAATGTAAGTTATCGAGTTAAGTATATCTTAAACATATAAGTATGATGTTTTATGTAGATTTATATAATTTATGCATATATTGTCTTATTGAGATGCGATTTAAGACAAGAAGATATGTATATTACAGTCCGATTTTGACATCCGATTTTTGAAAATATCCCCGATATATTCCTATCTCCGATAAGTTTTTCCGGCCGATGTAGCCGCTGTGGCCATCATTTAGGGTCTGTTTGGTTGTGGTAACTGGCCGTAATTCGTAGTTGTAATTGGTAAAGTCTTTTACAATTGTAAATGAGTTACATGTATGTAAATTTTATGGTGTTTGGTTGGTAATATAAAATTGTAAAGTGAGAAAGTGTATTGTACTTTACGGTGTTTGATTGTCGTAATGTATAAGTCGTAAGTGAAAAAGTTAATCACAAAATTAACTATTTGGTGATTTTAAAAGTTTTAATACTGCAAATAAATATTAAAAAAGTTAAATATTAAAAATTTTTAATATTAATATAAAAAAATATTACAAATTGGTATGACCACAATTAACTGTAACTGGGCTGTAAGTGAGTGGTAACTGAGTTGCAAGTGAGTGTTAGTTGAGTTACGTAAGTCTTTTACGAATTACGGTCCAAACAAACGCCGTAGTTGTAACTGGGTAGTAAGTCATTTACGAATTACGGAGTTTTACGCGAAACAAACGGCCCCTTAGAACACTGAGCCCAGATAACACGGACTTAGCCCAAAATAAACTAAAAGTGGATATAACAAACTAACCATTCAAAGCCTTTTCTTTTCTCCTCTCTTTTTCTTCATTCACAGGACCTGATCAGACCCTCCTCGCTCTCTCACGCAGTAATCGATCGGACAAAGAACCCCTTGCGAATCTTTCTTGCGATCGCTCGAGCGTGCGAGATCCACTTCCTCTTTCTTGCGAGCCTGAGATCTCCTCTTTCTCTCACATGCGAGATCTTCTCCTCAACTCTTCTCCTCGATCCTCTCTCAAACAGATCGCGAGATCCTCTCTCAGGTAAGCAGTGGACTAGATTAATTTTTATTTCAACCAAATTTTCGCTGGCTGTAATGAAATTTGATTGTAATCGGCCAATTCCAACTGGTTCTATTTCCGCCCAACCGATTCTAGCTTGTTTCCTTCGACTCCGATGTTTTAAGCCTGATCCCCCCTCAGTCCCAGCCGATTCTGGTGATTCATATTGGAATTGGCCGATTCCTCAAACCATGTTAAAAAGTTAATTTGGGTCCATGTTTTTACCTCTAATGATAGCGTTGCATTATTGCCAAAAGCCTATTAACGTCATCTGAAACATGATGGTGTGCTTTTTTGCATACGGGCAGAGAGGCGGTTGGCAAATATGTTGGAAAGGTGGGTCCTGGCCGTTAGATAGGATGCCACAATAGTCCAGATAGATGTAGATGGATATTTACAGTGTGACGATATTGATGGATGTAAAATGTTTTACTTGGCTTTGAATTTGTTAAATAGATATTACAGTATGGGGTTGGGTTGTCAAATGAAGATGTGTGTACAGGGGTTGAAGGACTTGTTGACGTGGTGGTGTACCAAATCCTTATAGTCCCTGTTGACATTTGTCTATACCCCATGAATTCCACAATTGTTTCAGCTGTGTCAGTTCTCCACTGTACATCACACCCACCTTTACTGACTCCACCATGTAATTATCCTTGCATATGAATCTTGTATCCCTCTGCAATTACTTGTATGCATGGTTGCATTCTTCCTAACCAAAATTTTCCTTAGTTGTTTCTCCCAACCAGTTAAGGAACATCAAATCTTATAATATGTAATCTTATCTTCAGCAACCAACTTGACACCCATAATCCTATTTCACATGTTTCTCCTTTAAATTCTTATCTTCAACCATCCCCATGTTATAATTTTTGTGCTTACTTTCAAAAATAAAGCTGGCAGGGTTCTCCTAGTTCTCTAGATTAGCTCCTAGCCACTTATTGAAAGCAAGGGTGTGTTTGGTATTGCTTCTACTTAGAGACAAGTTCGAATCATGTGCCGAATCTTCCCCTCCGGCCTGAAGGGAGTAGCCTCAGATTGGTTTTACTCTCTTCTGCAATGCTCAATCCATAATTTCGAGCACCTTACCAAGTTGTTTCTTTCATAATACTCCTCCGGACGGGAGTTCAAGAAGAACAACCACCTCCTCTTTGTCCAGATGAGACCATCCAACAGTCTTAAGACGTACATTGGTTTCTTTCAGAATCAGCTGGCCAAGGTATCTAACTGCAACGAGGATGTCTCTGCACTCACATTCATTAACGGGCTACAAGTCACCTACCCGCGATACAAGCACCTTCTGAAGCATAACGTCACTCGCTGGAGCGACATCCTCTCCCGAGCTCAAAAGTACCTCCATCTGTAAGAGGTGATGAAGGGCACCCTCAGTCAGCCTCTCCTGCAAAGTGGCAAAGGAGAAAAATTGAAGCCACGATAAGGAGGCACAACCACCGGGAATTAAAGCAGGGGGCAAGGCCCCTACAAGAAGCAAGTGTTCTCGAACCCTTTGTTGAATCCGTTCCAAACCTTCCAAGTGGGTGAGCACTCCACTCTGCTGAAGCTCTCTATCCAGGACATCTTTCAGGCCATCAAGGATCAAACGGGTCAAGCTCCCAGAGCCGATACCATATGATCCTTCTCTTCACAGAGCAAAAGAATACTGTTGTTTTCATGATAGCAAGGGACACCGAACTGCCAAATGCCGGTCCCTCCGCAAGTACCTTGAAGACCTGATTCGTCAAGGGTTCCTTCAGGAGTACATCCTCACCCCCGAGCCGTGTCTGAAGCAGAAAGACAACCAAAGGCTCCACATCCGACTCAACGACACCTCATGGTCACCGAATATAAAACAGTTGACTAAGCCAGCCCCTCCAATAAGAGCAGGAGAGTACTTTATCAACAATGCTTTGTATCTTGAATTCTGTATTTCAAACTTTGAATAAAATTTCGTTCTAGTTTCTAACCACCTCCTAACATCCTTCACATGATCCGTGAAACATCCTTCATAGGATCCACAAATGGTCTCTAGACCCACCCTCTATCATCCTACGGGAGGCGGAGGAATCCGAACCGAGGAGAGTCCTCCGTCATCCTACCTGAGGCGGAGGAATTCGATACCGCCCTTGAGGCACGCCCTTCGCCATCTTACGGAAGGTGAAGGATTCCGTTCAGGGATCATCTTACGAGGAATCACCTGTACCAGCCTACAGGCTCTCTCTCACCTGTCTGCGGGCGGGAGAAATCCCTTATTGTGGGATTGTCCTCTTCTCGGAGTCCGACACCACCAGAACTATTGGTAGTTCCTCGTTGCTAGTCCAACTCTATAACTGAGGTTCCCTTCTCACTCGGAGTCCTATATTTGTACGTTTCGAGATTGAATTCCCCACTTGAGAACGATAATGCAAACATCCGCCTATGGGCTTCCTTCGGCTCACCCCCTTAATTGGGCACATCCATCCGAAAGAATCACTAGCAGTTCCCCCTTGCCAGTCCAACTTCGTAGCTGAGGTTTTCTCGTTCGGAGTCCTATGTTTGTGCATTTCGAGATGCGATCCCCTACTTGAGAACGAGCATATGTAGTGGTCAAAAATCTGACCCTGTCTAAGATGGCGACACATGTCCTCATTCTCCAACTCTCCGAGTGGCATTAAAGCTACCCTCTGAAGTCCTCATCACATCCGACCTCCTGAAGGTCTTCCACTCTGAGGCCCTCTCCGTTTTGAAGGTTTCAGCTTTGAACTTGAAACTTCAACATCATATCATCCTTGATCTCCGCTGATAGTTATGCAACTCCAATTTTTCCCACGTTCATAACATGTAAAGTCCCTATCAGCGCGGACAGTTATGGACTGTGACGGATTTCCCTGCATGTAATCCCAACCAACCAACGTTGGTGATCACGACCGTTACAACAAATCAACATGTCTAAATCGTGTAGTTACGAGATTCTCGCCTGTGCCTATCAGCCTCCATGCCAACTACCATAATCAGGTATAAAAACTCTTCTTTCCCAAGGGGAAGTGGGGTGACTCTTTTTACTGTCAAGAGCACATAACACACCAACAACCCACGACCATGACTGACTGTTTTCTCTCTGTCAGTATGTCATCTTTATATACTAGCAGTTCCCCTTTGTAAGTCCAGACGACACCAACAGTTTTCCTCTGCTAGCTGCTGTCTCCGTTCCTTTCCTTACTTTTCTCCAAACTGACTATTGATTCTCACGCCCGAGGATATTAGGACGGCACCCCACCTGTGTTCTTAATTCGAAAAGTGCTTTTTTGTCTTTGTGCTATGGCAGGGACCTATTAGCGGTGAAAGGAGTGCTTTGTTGTCTGTGACCGGGGATCTTCTACGGAAAATCTACCACCACAATTTCTTTCTTCAATTGTAAAAATGATTGATTACACTGTTAGTTAAAATGGTAATATCATTTGAGACTATACCAAGAAACTATTATAATAAGTGTGTAAACATGTCTTTTGATTCATTGCCATTGACATTGCTACTAGTTCCTCAAATAAGGTGGTTCAATATCATTTAGATTTGGAAATAATGAACCAACCTATTGTTTGATGCATAAGCATTTACATGATTGGTAGTTTGAAGCCTATAAATATTTAGGGTTGTGTTCCATCAGTTAGTTTAGTTCGTCTAAAATGAATGTGATGCCCTCATTGTTTTCTTGTGGCTACGTCTCGACTCCTCTGACCTAGGATACTACCTACATCTCCCTCATGGATGCATTAGCTTAAATTTCATGATCACTAAGGGACTGTTTGGTTAGGGGTGGAAGTGAGGAAGTGGTAATAATTTTAGTTAGTAAGTTTTTCGGTGTTTGGATATTGTTGGGAATTGTGGTTTGAAAAATGTTATATCTTTTCTGGTGTTTGGATGGTAATGTGAAAGTGGAAGTGAAAAAGTTAACTATAAAGTTGACCGCAAAATAATATTAAAATAAAACATAATTAAGAAAAATAAAATTGAACTGTAATTAGAATGCAAGTGAGATTTAAATGATCACAAAATTAATTGTTTTGAGTTACAATTTATTACAAATGAGATTTACGTGACCACAAAATCAACAATATTTACCTGAAAGTGAGGAAAATGGTTGTGTAGAAGGAAAAAGAGAAAAGGAAAAAGGGTTTTCTCATTTTTCTTTTCTGGTGTTTGGATAGATAGGGAAGGGAGAAATGACACTTCTCTATTTCCTTACTTCCGCCCCCTTTCTTGAAACCAAACAGCCCCTAAGATAAGGAACCCTTGAACCAACCTTTCCTTCTAGTTTTCTTGAAATGCTTTTGCTTTGTGGCACCATGAAAAACTGTGTTTGAGTATATCATGTACTAGATCATTGGCACGTGCAATGCACATGTTAAATGAAAAAACTATTTATATGAAATTAAGATGTTAAATATTTAATGTATTCTTAAATGTAATAATCATTAATTGAGTAGTGAAATATTTAACTAAATAATTTCTAATTTGAATGATATAATAAATGTGTAATGAAAACAATTGAACATTATTAAAAAGTTTCACTCATATAATAATAGCATTTAAAGAGAAAAGTGATATAAAGGATGATGTTAGTTATAAAGTAACTTTTTTTATTTATTCAAAGATGCAGAGAGATATAAGAGAGGACTGTAAGACCAATGTTCAAATAACGATAACATAATGATAGTTTTCATACAAGGATCCTATAGGATAGATTTAGGAATGAAAAACTCAAGCTTGTGAGAGAAAACTAGATAGATTTGAAAGTGAAAACTCAAGAAAAATCTTTTAATAACTCAAGAGAAGCACTTTTGAAAACTCTCTTTTGTAAATGAGATTTATTATTATAACTCAAGAGAAATCATTTTGATAACTCAAGAGAATCTCTTTTGAAAACTCTCTTTTGATAACTCAAGAGGATCCTATAGGTTACACGATTTATATTTATTTAATAAAAATAAATATATACTATATTTAAGAATTTTATAAATAGAAAAATAATTTTAAAAATTTAAAAATATCAAAATAAATATTTAGCAAGTCTCACAATAATTTTTAGCAAGTATCACAATAATTTTTCAC
This sequence comes from Agave tequilana, assembly GCA_038442645.1. Taxonomy (NCBI): domain Eukaryota; kingdom Viridiplantae; phylum Streptophyta; class Magnoliopsida; order Asparagales; family Asparagaceae; genus Agave; species Agave tequilana. The sequence continues at coordinate 7,307 of JAVJIF010015719.1, forward strand.
ATTCACAAGTTATAATAAATTTCGCAAACATAACAAATTTCATAATAAGTTCGCAAACACAACAAACTATAACAAGCATGATAATTGAATTATAACAAGTATGATGAAAAGCATGATAATTTTTAGCAATTATCTTTTTGATAATATTATCTCAGCCAATATTTTTAGCAATTATCTCTCTGCCCTCTCCCTTA
>JAVJIF010015719.1:12500-39666 GCA_038442645.1 Agave tequilana
TAGGGAAAAAATAATAATAAACAATTACGGGACAAATACCTTTTATCGAGGGGCATTTAGTAATTTAACTTATTCCAATAAGCGGGCCGCAACTTAGTGGTGTGGCTAATATTGTGCCACGTCAACGCAGGCTGAGAGAGACTCTCAGCCGGCAACTGATATACATTTTCCATATATATATATATATATATATATATATATATATATATATATATATATATATATATATATATATATATATATATATATATATTTATGAGATAGACTCGTGTCCTTTCAAAAGATTTTGATCCACTCCGTTTAAATTGATCTATATTATTTTAAGTATTATAAATAAAAAATCAAGTGTTTTGAATATTTTTTCTCATGTATCAAGAGGAAAAACGGACGGCCTAAATAGTGATTTGATTAGTTTTAACGGTGTAGAATATTTAAAACCTAACAAAATTAGTTTGTAGAAGTTTTTAAATGTTTAGATCATAATCAAATAATCGGACCGAAAATTTATATATCTAAAAATATAAACCTAACACGTTCACTACTTTCCGCCGTCCATTATTATTATATATATATATATATATATATATATATATAATATATATATATATATATATCAACGCCAAACATCACATAGAGGAGCCATAGAGTGGGAAATGAGTAATGTCTGTTGTTGCGGCCTAATTTTCTTCCTCTGTCATCAAAATTGAAGATCTCTGTCATCAAAATTGAAGATCAATGGGCCGTTAGCTACCCACAAAAAGAGAGTAATTAATGGCCAAACAAGAGCAGCAGCAGGCGCAGCCGCACTTCCTGTTGGTAAGCGTCGGGGCACAGGGCCACATCAACCCATGCCGCCAATTGGCTCATCGCCTTGTTCGAACCGCCGGTGCCCGCGTTACAATATCCACAACCATCTCTGCTCATCGCCGCATGTTCCGACAACAACTACAACAAGCAGAAGCAGAAGAAGAAGAAGCAGAAGCAGAAGCAGAAGGCCTTATATGGTATGTCCCTTATTCAGATGGTGCAGAAGAAGGCGAGCCTCTTGACCTTGCCACCCAACTCCCCGAGAGACGTCTCCGCACCACCCAAAGTCTTATCTGCGTCGCTTCCGACCTCGCCGCCCGTGGACGGCCCGTCACCTGCATCATCTACGCCCTCCTCATGAGTACTATGGCTGCCGACGTGGCACGGCACCTCTCAATCCCTTCCGTCATCTTCTGGATTCAGCCCGCTGCCGTCTTCACCATCTGCCACCACTACTTTAATCGCGGCTATGATGCAGCCATCACCGCCGCCGCCGCTGTGCACTCCTCCTCCTCCTCCTCCTCCTCTGTCAGTATTGAATTGCCAGGACTGCCAGTACCCCTCGAGATGCAGGACCTGCCCTCCATGCTCACAACATTTGCCTCTGCGGACCATCCTTACCATTTCCTCTTCATTCTCAACCAGCAGCTGTTTCAGACCATCAGCACAGATATAACGATGACCGGCAGACCCCCCAAGATTCTGGTTAACACCTTTCACGAGTTGGAAGCCAGCGCGCTGTCGAGCGTCGATGACATCAAAATGATCCCAATTGGGCCGCTGGTGCCTTGTAGTCTGATCAGACAAGGCGATGATCGAGACCAAGATGAAGATCCTAGCAACGGTAGTACTGGTGATCTGTTCGAGCATGATTTGAGATCAGGGTACATGGAGTGGTTGGAATCCAAGGAGGATGAATCTGTTGTTTACGTCTCCTTCGGGAGTCTCGCAGAGCTATCAAAGAAACAGATGGAGGAGATACGGCGAGGGCTGGAGGAGTGCGGCAGGCCCTACCTGTGGGTAGTGAGGAGCGATGCACTCAAGGAGAAAAATAAGGAAGAAGGTCTGATTCTTGATCAAACATCCGTTGTTGTCAGTGGAGGAGGAGCGGGGATGGTGGTGGAATGGTGCAATCAGGCGAGGGTGCTGTCCCACCGTTCCGTCGGCTGTTTTGTAACCCACTGCGGGTGGAACTCGACTTTGGAGAGCGTTGTATGCGGTGTGCCGATGGTGCTGCTGCCGCAGATGGTGGATCAACCAACAATCGCGAGGTTGGTGGAAGGGGAGTGGGGGATGGGAGTGAGAGCAAAGACATTGTTGAATGGGGAAGCTGGGATTGTGGAGAGTCAGGAATTGGGTCGGTGTTGGATGTCGGCATGGATGATCAGCAGATGAGGAAGAATTCTAAGATGTGGAAGGACAGGGCTCGAGCAGCTCTGCTGGAAGGAGGCTCCTCATCGCAGAACATTACTGCTTTTGTTCAACATGTCACCACGTGAAGACGATCATGTTATCATCATCAAATTTTCATTTCACTTTTTCACTTTTTGAGAATTATAATCATGCATGCATGGCTCTCGCAAGCACCGGCGATTGCTGGTGCCCGCTACTACGAGTCAAAAACCGCCACGTCCCAGCTTGTGTGCTTGTTTGGTGTGTGCTTGATCTTGAGGACTCCATTGTGGATGGAGCTTCGGGCGGAGAAAATAAAAACCTTAAATTTTGGGATGCATTGTTGATTTGTTGAGGCTTGCTGTTTGATCTAAGTGGGAATGAACTGGGGCATTTGGGAAAGAAATTGAGAGGTTAACGGAGACTTAAGGGTATTATAGATATTAAAAGGTCATGTCACTTGTATGTGCCCGTCATCTTAACATGGGTTGATGAAGAATATTTGCTTGAAATAGTTCATAATGTGTTTTAAAATAATTGAAATGTTATAAAATTAAGAAAAATTTAGAAAAATAAGAAGAAAAAATCAATAGAAATTATTTTTGAGCTTGTGCGTTTTTTCCATTTATCTTTGTAGTCTCTATTTATAAACATACATAAGCATAGTATGATGGTCATTCACTAACTCATGCGTTTACAACACTCCCCATTGGATGTCCACTATCCATGAACATGCCTCGTTAAAAATCTCGCCAGTAAAACCCGGTAAGACAAAATCTGGACTAAGGAAAAAGAGTACATACTCATGTGCACCTGGTAAGCGTGTGACACTGTCTCGTTAAAACCTTGTCAAGAAAAACCCGTTGGATAAAAACTTGAACAAAGAAAAAAAGAGTACAGTGTGTAGACTTACTGATGAGACGCTCCCCTTGATGAGATAAACTCCACTTTCAGCATGTAACATCTCTGAGGTAGCGTATTCTAATTTTATGTACCAGCTTCTATGTCGATGTCGCCAATGTTTTTGTGAATAAATCTGTCAGATTATCACTTGACCATATTTGTTGAATATCGATATCGCCTCTCTTCTAGAACTCATGTGTATAGAAAAACTTCAGTGATATGTGTTTAATCCTATCACATTTGATGTATCCTCCTGTAGTTTGTGCAATACAAGTAGCATTATCTTCAAACAATATTGTTGGAGTATCTGTTGTTGAGAACAATCCACATGATTCTCGAATATGCTGGATCATACATCTTAAACATATGCATTAATGATTTGCTTCACGGATTGCAAGAATTTCAGAGTGATTGGATGAAGTGGCAACCATAATTTATTTTACATATTTCCATAATATAGTGATATCGCTGTACGTGAAGACATAGCCTATTTGTGATCTCTTTTTATGTGGATCAGAAAGATATCCAGCGTCTACATATCCAACTAAAGATAACTTTGATTCTTTGTAGTAGAATAAACCAAATCAATTGTTTCACATAAACAACAAAATATGTATTTGACACCATTCCGGTGCCTCGGAGTTGGGGTGGAGCTTTATCTTGCTAATAGATTGACTGAAAATATAATGTTTGACCGTGTACAATTTACAAGATATGTAAAAGCACCAATTGCACTAAAATATGGTACTTCAGAACCTAGAAGTTCTTTGCTTTCTTGGACGAAAATGATCTTTTTTTTTTACATCAAGTGTTTGTACAACCATCGAAGATGTTAATGAATGAGCTTTATTCATATAAAAACACTTCAAGATTTTTTCGGTGTACATTTTTTTATGGAGGAAAATTTCTTCTCGAAAGTGCTCAATATTTAGGCCAAGACAAAATTTTACTTTTCCGAGATCTTTCATTTCAAGCTCTTTTTTCAAATAAGTGATAATTTTTGTGAGCTTTTCAAGAGTCCCTATGAGGTTCAAATCATTCAACTTTTTTCTTACTTCATTCAACTTTTACTTAGAAAACCAATAGGCCTCTTCTCTTGTAAGAGCACTGCTCCAATGCCAACTTTACAAGCATCGTATTCTACCTCGAACACCTTATCAAAATAAAGAAAGCCTATATGGGAGCATTGGTAAGCTTATTCTTGATTAATGCAAAAAACTTCATTGGTCGCCTCAGTCCAAAGAAAAGGACCCTTCCTCTTAAGGCAATCGGTGATACGTGTCACCAAACTACTAAAATTTTTGATGAAACGTTGGTAGAAAGTAGCTAAATCATGAAAACTTCTCACCTTAGTAGCACTCTTAAGAGTAGGCCACTCCCGTATCGCCTTTACTTTGTCTTCATCAACATGAATTCTTTGAGAGCTAACTACAAACCCTAAGAATATCTGACTGCTAGTCATGAAGCTGCACTTCTTCAAGTTGATATACAACTCATTTTCTTGTAGCATTGTCAACACCTCCCATAGGTGTTGGATATGTTCATCTTCACTTGAACTGTAAATAAGGATGTCATCAAAGTAGACAACCACGAACTTTCTCAAGAATGGCTTCAATACTTGGTTCATCAATTCATGAAAGTGTTAGGGTATTGGATAGTCCAAAAGACATGACCATCCACTCATATAATCCTTTCAGAGTCTTGACCACCGTCTTCCATTAATCTCCCTGCCTAATTCGAATTTGATGGTAGCCAATTTTTAGATCAATCTTCAAAAACATGCACGATCCCCCGAATCGATCCAACATATCATCAAGGCGAGGTATAGAAAATCGATATCGAATAGTGATCTTGTTGATGACTTTGCTATCGACACGCATGCGCCAACTTCATTCTTCTTTGGTGTCAAAAGTCTGATTATCGCACATGGACTCATGCTATCTGTAATGTGTCCTTTGTTTTTCAACTCTTCGACCTTATCCCTTAGAACTTCACTTTCCTTAAGATTCATCCGGTAGTTTGGGAGGTTAGGTAGATTTGCTCTAGGAATAAGAATAATATGGTACTGGATATCCCTTATGGATGGTAATCCTTCTGGAAGCTCGTCATCAACAACTCTTTTGAAATCCTCCAACACGGGCTTCATCTTCTCGGGAACTTCAATGGATGAAGCGACTTTTTCTTTGACTACTAAAGCAAATCTTTGCTTTGTCTCTTTTGATTCCACCAAAATTTTTCTCAATTGCATATGGATATGAATTAGACTTTTCTTCTTTTGCTGGCTTTGAAAAAGATGGAATAGGCTTCATGGCAATCTTTTGCCCTCCAGGTGAACATGTAGATGTTCCTCTTGCCTCGATGGGTGGCATTGATATCGTATTGTCATAATCTCCCTAAAAGTATGTGACATGCATCCATATCAACAACATCACAAGCAATAGAATCTTTATAAAACTTGTCAATTAAAATAGGAATATGACAAAAATCTGTTACCTTGATGGAGGGGCCTTTTTTGATCCATGCAATAGTTTAAGGGGGAGGGTATGGCTCTGTCTCTAACTTCAAATAGTCTACTAATGCACTAGAAATTATGTTCTAGCAACTTCTGTTGTCAATGATGAGATTGCACACCTTATTTTTGACTAAACACATTGAGTAGAAGATTTGATGTCGTTGTGTGGTGTTGAGGGTCTTTCGGTTGCGTAACAACCATTGTACTACGCAAGTGGCTGACTCTCCATGCTCTTCGGCAGAGTCAGAGTCTTTCATCTCAGTCTCTATTTTCACCTCATCTTCAACTTCATATTTCGCCATGTTGACTTGCCTCCTCCTTGGATACTTATTAGACTTGTGTCTTGATTCACCACATCTGTAACACTTGTCAACACCTGGCTTGGCATGTGGATTCTCCTTGCCCTTTGTAGTAGTGTGCTATGGTCGTCACTGGGCTTGCTGTAGGGGCGCCTGTTGCTTTTTAGGCTGGAGGTCGATCGTCCAATGTGGAACTCTGCTGAGTTCTTGTGTTGCTGGATGTCTTCTCTTTTACACCCTTGAAAGGTGAAGCTCTGCTTTGCAACTTATCAATCTTCATGGCTTTGTTTTGGGCTTCATCAATAGAGAATATGTCATGAAGGATCACACGTTCTTGGATGGGGTACTTTAAAGCACTGATGTACTTTGCTGCTTTTTGTTCTTCCGTCATGGATAGATCACATCATGATGCGAGACGTTAGAATTCCTCCATGTACGCTGCAACAGTCCTTGTAACTTGTTTGTAATGTTCAAATTGATTGTAAAAGATTTGTTGATAGTTGGGTGAAAGAAATCTACTTAGTAAAAGTTGTTTCATGCATCTTTATGTCATCACAGGTGGCTTGCCTTGATGTCTCCTTGTGATTTGTAATTGGTCCCACCGTGCGGCTGCTCCTCCCTTAAGCTTGTACGCCATGAACTTGATATGTTTTTCCTCGGTGACGTATGCCATGTCGAAAAACTTTCCTACTTCATAGATCCAGTCCAAGAAGGACTCAATATCAAGGTTCCCACTAAAGGAAAGAATCTCGACCTTCATCCTATATGCGTTAGGACTTGGATAATCTCTTCTCCTATCATGATTAGGAAAAGGAAATCCTCCTCCCCTGTTAGGATTAGATTTGGCCATCCTCTAGGGCCTCACCCGTAAGTCATCTCTCCATCGTAACCTTCATCCTCAAAGTCGTCTCTCTGATAGAAGGGGTTGTTCAATTCTTTATCATCGGAAAGATCTTCACATTGAAAATTCTGTAGAGGATGCCTTGGTAGCGGTTGGGTGGAGGCTGATTTGGCTGTGGTTGGTGTGGTGGAAGTTGATGTTGTAGAGGTTGATGTGGTGATGGTTGATGTGGTAGAGGATGATGTTGTAGAGGTTGATGTGGTGGTGATTTATGTGGTGGAGGTTGTTGATGATATTACCTGATGAACGATCTCGTCCTCTTCAGTAAGTACCATCGGGTAGATCTCGATCGTCGATCTTGAGAGACAACATCTTGATTTATTGGACCATATCGTTCATGGTTGATTCAAGAGTGCTAAGCCTCTCTTCAACAGTGCCAAGCCTCACTTCAACAGTGCCCTCCCTTGCGAAAAGGCTTTGTGATTCATGGCCATCTCCTATCATCATCGAAAAGTTGCCGAAACTCTGATATCACTTGATGCAGATAAGGAAGTAAAGATATCGGCTAGATATCGTTCTAGCGTTAACGAACCCTAAAATAAACCTTCAGGTAGAAATAATACTCGAATCCATGAGTAAACAACTCGAATCCACGAGCCATAGATAACAACTCGAATCCACGAGCAATTTAAGAGGAAAAACTCAATTGAATTTATAAAAGTTATTTTGTACAAAACAAAGAATACAATGACCTTTAAATAGGCTTAAAAAGTAGTAGTCTAATCTAACTAGGAAACAAAATGAAAACAATTTGGAATCTAAATGGACCCAAAACTGAAATCCTAAATAGATCCTAAAAAGAGTCGATGACAGTTTTAGTCGAGTAGTGTTAGGGACTGGTCGATTAATGAGAAGTCCAGAAATTTTTCAACTCTCTGCTGCACAAAACTAATCGACTACTGAGATTTGATTAGTCGACTAATGAACTCTAGTCGACTAATATTTGAGGATAGTCGACTAATATTCATCTACTGCTCTGTATTAGCTTCTACATCGTCTCAGTCAGCTTCTCCATTGTCTCAATCTTCTACATCATCGACCATCTGATCATTCGTAGTGGAAAATCTCCACCACAACTTTTATAATTTTTATTCCAAAGTCCATAAAGGAAATTCAACAAATAGGATTATTGAAAAATAATTGCAAAATTGTTGTTGTAGTTTTAAAAAATTGGACAAATTTTAAGAGGAGATTTATGAAATCCATTACTTGTCTGTATAAAATCGAAACTAAGCTTATGACCTTTGTATAGAAAACTCCAATCTTTAGTATGAAATCAGCTTTATTCAAAAAAAAAAATCTAAATGGATGAAAAGGTACAATGAGAAAGGTGAGTAGATGTCATATTTGATCTAATGCCAATCTCATCAATTTATGGACTAACTTAAAATATTCACATGATTCAAAATTATATAAGGAAAGGAATTTAAAAAATTATATAGCTTGATCCTACCTTGATCCTCCGTTGCTTGGAATGTTCGCGCAAATAACGTGCTATAAAACTAAAAATTTTTTAAGAAATGAGAAGAGAAAGCCAAGAAATTATTCTCAAGTTTGTGTATTTTTCATTCATCTTTGTAGCCTCTATTTATCGGCATACATGAGCATATGTTATTACAAAGAAGAAGGTAGAGATGTCACCCACTAATTCATGAATTCATAACATACATTTATAAAAAAGAAGGTGGAGAAGTCATGCATTCACAAAACTCATTTATAAAGAAGAAGATGGAAAAATATACTTGCCACCCGTATTTACAACATGAAAAAGCTCATAATAATAGAGTTTTATAAATTTTAGCTTGCCCACAGCCTCAGCCTTAGATTGCCCCACTAGTGCTTTGGCCCAAAGTGCACATTTGGTCCATGTCAACGTTCATCTTAAGCTTTAGTATGTGCTCATTGGGCCAAGCCTTCACATATCATATAGCTCATCCTATTGTCCACGTAATAACACAAAAAAACTTTTCTGGAAAAAAAACCATAAAACCTAGCCACTTTTTATCTCTGTTATTTATTTATTTTGCAAGATTCTAATCAGACAATTCCATTATACTGCACAAAAAATTTCACCAATCTACCATTGGAATTATTGTAGTAATGATGTGGGCCGACTTATGACGACGGGAACCTAGGCCACATGCCATGGTGATACGAGATTGTGGGTGAGGCAATACGTAACTCAGTAGCCTTTCTCTGCTAGTCTCTTTAGTTAGTGCTCCATGCTCGCGAATGAGAGAATAAAATCCCCAAATACCAAATCCTCTTCTTCTTGTCGTTACAAGTGGGAAAGGGGATAAATCAAGAGTGTAATGCCAGAAAGAAGTAGAAAAGGAGGAGGAAAGAAGGGAAACAGATATTGCCACCCAAAAAAAGGAAACGCCCCTCATGAATTAAGACACCCCAAAATTGATAAAGACCTCTCTAAATTTATTTTAAAATGGCTAAAATGTCATTTTCTTCTTCTCCTCTCTCCCCTCATAGGCGTACCCATCACTAGCGGCCTCCCCCTCGCCCTCCTCCTCTCTCTCTTCCTTCCCCCTTCCCCCACCCCGGCCTCCCCCGGCTCCCCCCTCCCCCCACGGCCTCCCCCATCCCCCTGATGGGGGAGGCCGTGAGGGAGGAGGGTGGAGATCGTAGGGAAACCGGGGAGGGGGAGGGGCGTTGCCGGAGAAAGAGGAGAAAGATAGAGGAAAGATGAAAGGAAGAAGAAGAAAATAATAATTTGAATTTTTTACTAAGGGTGAAATGAAAAAAAAAAAATAATGATACACTTGTAAAGTTTTTGGAAGCGTTTCTCACTTTTGAGGGTGGCAATATCCGTTGCCGAGTTGGAATGGTCCTTTCTAAGTCCATTCCGACATTTTAACGGGTCTGGTCGGGTTCAAAACTAATGGATCCACCCACTGTGCAGTTGGCCAATTCAAAAAGGGTCCATAACTTGTAGGATCGAATCGCTGGGCTCATATCGCTCTAGTGCTCCGACCCTCACGTGTCCACCACGCCCTCGGCGCTTCCAGCGTCTTCTCCTGCCTTCGCGTCGCGCCTCTCGACCGCCACGTGTCCCGCAGCCTGTGTTCTCCCGCCACGCGCCCTATTTGTCCTCTCTTTCACATTCTGGTCCCTATAAATGTACGATCTCAGTGTCGGACAAAATCAGAGCAAAGCACAAATCCAAAACCCTCATCGCCCAGCAAATTTCAGTTTTAGTTCGTTGCTTTTTGTGAAAGGTGGATCAATTATGGCTTCAAGGGCTGTGGTGAGTGCCAATTCGGTGCTAGTCAAAAGTTGGTTTTTTTGACGTGATAACAAATTAATTAGTTTTGTGCCACTAGTTTTGATCCAGCGTTTTATTTTCTTCTCGTTATTGATTTTTTGGTGGATTTACAGAACTTGTGGAGGTCGGTTGTGAACCGTGCCGGGGCGAACCGGCAATTTGTGACCGCGACGGCACCGAGGCTGAAGCCGGTTGCAATCCCTGCCGATTTCATGCAGCAGGGCGAGCAACGTGCCAGCAAGCCAAGGTATAAATTTTTAGACATTTATTTATTCTAATTTTTTTATTTTATTTTGTAAAATTCGACATATGATGATTGTTGTGTTTTTTTTGGTGGCGGTGAGAATAGCAAGGGTGATTTCATCCCGGTGTACGTGGCCCTGGGTTTGATCCTGCTGTCGATGTCGTTCGGTGCGTACACCGCGAAGCAGCAGATCGCTTACAACCCGAGCGTCCGAGTCAGCAAGAGGCGGCGCGAGTCTGTGCCCGAGGTGGAGGACCCGGACCGGGTCCTGACCGAAGCGGATAAATTCATCAACAAGTCCCTCTTCCGCAAGATCGCCCACGTGCAGGACTTCGAGGCGGTTCGTGCCGGGATCTCCGACCCGACTCGGCCCGACCCGTTCCGCGCCCCGCGCAGGGCTGAGACCCTCTACTCCGTTGGAGTGAACCACGTGGCACCTGAGTGAGGGTGGGATGGTGTCGGATATGTAAATATGAAGAAGTTGAAGGTTGTGATACGCCCCCACTTTTTTCTTTTTAAGCTTGTGAAAGAGAGTAAGAGGCGGCTGCTTTTATGTTGTTTTTATGGTTTTCTGGATGTTTCTATTTTGCATGTTTGCTTCCTTTTTGTGAGATGTATTTATTGAAATAAATATTTAAATGGACTGTGATTTGAAGCTTTTATTTTATGGTTAGTGAAGATTGACGTGCACTGGGAATTTGTAAGCCTTTGGTGGCTCAAATGTTTAAGCTTATCTCAGTTTAAAGAGGGTTTAAGTTTTTCTCAGGGTTCTAAGAGATCAAAGAGTCTTCTTAAGATGTTAGAGACTCTTAAGATGTTAGAGACTCAAGAAAATTTAAATACGGGATTAAATACGGGATTAAAGCTCACAGCATTTAATATCGTTAGTAGAAAACTCCAATTGAATCTTGCAGTCACTTAGAGCCTTAAAAGATCTTAGCTTATTAAAGTGTAAAATATAGTAGTAATGTTTAAGAAGTTACAAATAAAATATACGATTTAAAAAAATATAAGTTTTGATAGTATTAGTTTGTTGCATGTTTGGTTTTGATATATGTCTCATAATTTTTTCAAAATTTATAACAAACTTAGATTATGTATTTTATCACTTATATATTTCTATATTATCAATAAATTAATATAAAATATTTTGAAAATTGTTGAAAATTTAAAATTCATACAGAAAATTGTTTTAGGTCAGAATGCTCGACCGGTGACAATTTCAGGCCAAAACGGTCGACCACCCGGTCGATCGAGATTTTGGCCAAAGGCGTGCATGTTTGTGTACGTTGTCGGTCGACCGATCGGTTTACCGACTGAGAGTTAGGGTCTATCGGTTAGGGTTGGTCAACCGGTCAGACCGACAGTTTAGTTTTTCATTTTAAACTGTCGAGCAGTCGACCGCCCGATCGATCGGAGCCAGCGGCTCTTTTCAGTATGAGCTGTCGGTCGACTGACAGCTTACCAGATGGCTATAACGGTTAGTTTTTGTAGTAGATTTCAACGGGAATTTTTGGTTTTCAAGTATCTAAAAACACCCTAAATGACCTGATATGATTTATAAATGATATTTATTCATTGCCTATATGGGTCATTGATTTTAAACAAGAAATATACACAAGTTTACAAGTTTTTAAGTTTGTTTCAAAAAGAGAAAAGTTTTTATACCTTTTAATTTTCAAGTTCTTTTTTTACAAAGCTATTTTCAGTTGGTTTTAAAGCTCCTCTATTCTTTCTAACTAAATTTCATCTCTCATTTAACTTCTTGAGTAACACTTTATATTCTACTTTATAGGAAGTTGTAAGAGAGTGTTTGTGATATTGTTAGATTACCAAGATCTTTGTAATCTCAATTAGCTTTGTGCTACCTCTTGTGTAGAGGGTTGAATTAGCGGAGTTGTTTACTCTGGTCTTGTGTAAACCAAGTTGTAATTCCTTTGTGTAAGGTCCCTTTGTGAAAGATCTCTTAGAGGATAGTGGAATTCTTCATAGTTGTGAAGGCAGGGAAGTAAAGTGGTGGCTCGAACTCGGAATAATTTGTTTTTGCGATTGCTTGTGTCTTACTTTCTATTGCTTTTCATTTTTCATACTTGTGTAATTGTTCATCTTGCATTCTATAATTGTTTTCACTATATTTCTTTCATTATCGATCTATACTCATCTCAAGAAGGAGACAATTGAGTATCTCAACTCATTATCTAGTGGAGTCAAAGAAGAGAAGTTCTAGAGCCCTTCACGGGAAATTCGGCTTCAATTCTTGTTTTTGAGTAACCGCTTGCATATTTCATCTTATTAAATAGCATTTGATTAGCATAACACCTATTTACCCAACCTCTAAGTGTATTTCAATTGGTATCAAAACCTTGGTCTCTAGTTTTTGGCTTAACAATCTTAGAGAGATCCTAATTGCTAATCACTTCTTTCGCAATTTCATCATCATCCACTTTAGTAAAATGGTCGAAGGTGTTAAGACCCCTTACAAGTTTGGTGGCCTTAACTTTCCTATATGGAAGGTTAAGATGACCGTATTTTTGCAATTCTTAGGAAGCCTGGTTGCAAAAACGGTGACTAAACCCTTTAGTGTACTCATTGGTGATGAGGACACTTGGTCTGACATTGCCACTAAGGAGTTTGATGCAAATGCTAAGGCACATTATGCCTTACTTCAAACTTTGAACGATGACGATATTACTAGGGTCATCCAGTGCAAATCCGCCTACGAGATTTGGACATAACTAGTAGTCACACACGAAGGAACGTCACAATGAAGAGAGAAAAAATTGATCTCTTACGTTCCCAATATGAAAATTTCACCATGCATGATAATGACACAATTGATGACATAGTAACAAGATTTACTAAAATAACTAATGGTCTTACTTTTTTAGGTGATGCCATTGACAATGATCAAAAAAGTAAGGAGGGTCATTCAGGCACTTTCACTCTCATGAGAAGTGAAGGCTACTACATTGAAGGAGTTAAACGACAAAGAAAAGATGGAGCTCATCGGTCTTATAGGAAACCTTAAAATCCATGAAATGGAGAGAAAGATAAGGGAAGAGATGGCACCACAAAAGAAGAAAGTGATCGCTTTCAAATCCACTCACCATCTCTGACGATGATGAAGAAGAGGATGATGAAGAATTCTTTCTCCTGGTAAAAAATGTGAGGAGGATGTACAATAAGGCCAAGTTTAGCAATAGAAAAAGATGGCAAGAAAAAGAAGACAAGAAGGTCATATGCTTCAATTGCCGGAAGTCGGGTCACATGATTGCGGATTGTCCAGAGACCAAGAGCAAACTTTCAACCTCCAAGAAGCCCTACAAAAAGTAGGCTCTCAAAACCACTTGGGACTCGAAGAGTGAAACCGATGAAAAAGTGGATATGACACACGTGTGTTTCATGACTAATGATAACACACCCAAGGTAACATTCGAACGCTTACTTGATGATAATGAATTAATAATAAATGAGCTAGGAGAGGCTTTTGAAGAGTTGTCTAACAACTATGATTTTCTTAAAAAGAAGTATTTAAAATTGAAAAAGGAAAATGAAACTCTTCAAAATAAAATTGTTATACTTTCGAAAGAAAAAGATGATTTATCTTCCACACTATATCCACACAAAAAGATTTTGATGCATATAAATTTCATGTAAAGCAAAATTTTCATTAATTGATAAAAATGAGATTTTTATTTTAAAAAATAAAATTAACTCTTGTGTTAAAGAAATGTGAGTTTGATAAAGTTAGGTTGTAGGCAATGTTTTCTAAGAAACATACTCTAAAGAAACATATTCATATTACACATGCTCATCATACTACACATATCCATACTCCTAAATCACAGCATATACATGTACATCATGCTAGACACACTACACACGCCAAGTATGTTCACATCCCACACACCCATTATGCTTTCATATATGGTAGAGTTTATTCATGTACTTATTGTGGCCGAAAAAGTCACTTAGCCAAATTTTACTTTGATAGACTAAATACATCTAATGGTCACATTTGGATTCGAAAAGCTAACATCATAAGACCCAAGAAAATTTGGGTATCAAAATCAATCAATTTGTTACTTGATGTAGGCACACACCAAGGCTCCAAGACGTAGGGAGCAGTGGCATCTTGATAGCAGTTGTTTAAGACATATGACTTAGGATATCAATAATTTTGCAACCCTATCAATATATCATGAAGGTGGCAATGTCATCTTCAGAGATGATTCCAAAGGGAAAATTATCGGTAAGTAACATTAAAATTTGCTCATCTCTTTTAATTGAAAATGTCGTTTTAGTTGATGGTCTCAAGTATAACCTCGTGAGTATTAGTCAACTTTGTGATAAAGATTTTAAAGTGGTTTTTGATGATTTAGTGTGCAATATTTTAGATAGGCAAACCAATGCATGTGTGCTTTCCGATTTTCATAAAAATAATGTGTACATGATTGATATGTCTAATTTACATTACAATACTACATGTTTAAATGCTTTTAATGAGGACTCTTAGTTATGACATAGGAGAGTAGGCCATATTTCTTTTGACCATCTATCTAGAATCAACAATAAGGAAATGGTGAAAAGTATCCTTATTTAAAATTTAAAAAGAACCGCATTTGCGATGCGTGCCAACTTGGGAAACAAAGCAAGTCCTCTTTTAAAACAATCAAGGATATCATGACATCAAGACCCTTGAAGTTAATACACATGGATTTTTTTGGTCCAACTAAAACTAAAAGTCTAAGTGAAAATTATTTTGTCTTTATTTTGGTTGACGATTTTTTTCATTTTACATGGGTTTTCTTTTTAGTGCAGAAAGATCATGCCTTTTCACATTTTCAAGTATTTAGAAAAAGAGTTAAAAAAGAAAAAGATTTTTAATTTTACGCATAAGAAGTGATAGAGGTGACAAATTCATTAACCACTCTTTTATCATATTGTGAAGAACATGAAATAAAATATGAAGTATCATGTCCTAGAACTCCACAACAAAATGGAGTCATTGAAAGGAAGAATCGTACTCTTTAAAAAATGGCTAGGACAACGATAAATGAATATGGACTCCCTCAATACTTATGGGCCGAGGCCGTAAGCACATCATGTTACATCTCAAATAGAATTTATTTTTGTAAAAATACTTCTAAAACTTCATTTGAAATTTACTATTTGATAAAACCTAATATTTCTTACTTTAAAGTTTTTGATTGTAGATGCTTTGTTTTAAACACTAAAAATAATTTAGAAAAATTTGATGCCAAATCTTATGGAGCCATATTTGTTAGGTGCAAATACTAGTAGGCATGTAGAGTCTTCAATAGATCCACTTTGACTATTGAAGAATCCATACATGTCAAGTTTGAGGAATCTGATGCGTTTGTGAAGAATGTTGTAGATATTGATTCCTTAGGTCAAAACATGGAGAAGATCACCTTGAAGGACTCATCTATCGAAGAAGAAAATCAAAGATTGATAAACAAGGTGAAGTTCAAGAGGTTGAAGTGGAGCCAACACAACCACTTTTGAAGGATTAGAGATTTGCTTCAAATCATCCCAAGGACCTCATCATAGGTGATGTATCCAAGAGGGTAACTACTCGATCTAAAATCCATGATTTATGTGGGCATTTTGCTTTTATTTCACACATTGAGCCCAAAAACATCCTCGAAGCCAAGACCGATTCATATTGGTTGCTTGCAATGCGAGAAGAGCTCAATCAATTTGAGCGCAACTAAATTTAGCATCTTATTCCTAGACTCCATGATAGACCAACTATTGGTACTAAAAGGTCTTTAGGAATTAGTTGGATGAGTTGGGTAATATTATTAGAAATAAATCTAAGTTAGTGGCCCAAGGTTACATCCAAATTGAAGATATTGATTTTGAGAAGACCTTTGCACCCGTAGCACGACTTGAAGCCATACAGATGACACTTGCCGTTGCTACTTTTAAAGATTTCAAACTTTTTCAAATGGATGTCAAAAGTTTGTTTTTAAATAGTTTTATAGAAGAGGAAGTGTATGTTGAACAACCCCCCGGGTTTGTTAATCCTACACATTCGAATTTTATTTACAAACTTGATAAATCTTTATATGGTTTAAAACAAGCTCCAAGAGCTTGGTATGAAAGGCTTTCAACTTTTCTAATTTCAAATGATTTTACTAAAAGAAAATTTGACACCATCTTGTTTGCAAAGCATGTAGATAGTGATATCTTAATTATTCAAATTTATATTGATGATATTATTTTTGGATCCACTAATGAAAAACTTTATAAAGAATTTGAATCATGCATGAAGAACGAGTTTGAGATGTCTATGATAGGAGAACTAAACTACTTCCTTGGACTCCAAATCAAGTAAAGGAGTGATGCGATCTTCATCGATTAAGTCAAGTACACAAGAGAACTCATCAAGAGATTTGGTCTTGAAGATGCAAAGCTAAGTAAGACTCTCATGGCCACAACTACAAAGCTTGACATGGGTGAATAAAGTATAAATGTAGACATTAAACTTTATAGAAGTATGATTGGTAGTTTACTTTATTTGACGGCTCGTAGGCCGGATATTATGTTTAGTGTGAATCTATGTGCTAGATTTCAATCTTATCCTAAAGAGTCTCACTTAATTGCGGTAAAATGCATTATTAGATATCTTAAGGGCACTATTGAAATGGGATTGTGTTATCCAAAAATCGGACAATTTTTCATGACGAGTTATTCAGATGCCAACTATGCCGGTTGTAGAGTGGATAGGAAGAGCACTAGTGGTACTTGTCAATTTCTACAAAATTACCTTGTTTCGTGGTCTTTCAAGAAGCAAAATTCCGTAGCCCTCTAAACTGTCGAGGTGGAGTATGTTGCGGCCGGGGCTTGTTGTGCACAAGTCTTTGGATGAAACATACTCTCTTTGATTATGATTTGTATTATGATCATATTAAAATATTTGTGATAATACTAGCACCATTCATATGACCAAAAGTGTAAATCAACATAGCAAGACCAAGCACATAGATATTCTATATCACTTTCTTAGAGATCACTATGAGAAAAGCGATATTGAAATTGATTATGTTTTCACCGATTTTCAACTTGTGGACATTTTTACTAAACCACTAGATTATAATAGATTTTCATTCATTTGTGATATTATGGATCCATAGGTTTTGAAATTGTTTCATGTATTTTTAAATGCTTTATACATCTTTTTTTTCAAATTAATATCTCTTTCATGTTGATGTCTTTTTCCTTTTTGATGTATGACAAAACAGAGGGAGAGATATTTGAGTTATTAAGTTGTTTTGATATTTTATATCCATTTCCATGCTTATATGCAATGCCATGATTCATTTTTTTTATTTATTGCATGTTATTTTTGGAGGAAGGAGGATTGGAAGGATGGTAGGCTATATATGCATATTATTCTATATTGGTATCATCTTTATATATGCATATATGTGTGACTTAATTATATTATCAAATCCATTTAAAGTCATAATGTATTCTTGTACTTGATAGATAGCATAACTTGAGGGGGAGTTTTTCCGACCTCTTTCCTATCTTTTATTTTAAATAACTCATATATTTTGTCATCATAAAAAAAGGGGAGATTGTTGGCCCAAGGTTACAATCACCCGATTTTTTGGTTTTGATAATAACAAAATATATGATGTTATTTGTACTAATCAAGTTCAAGTGTTTAAGTTTATCTCAGAGTTCTAAAAATCCGAGAAGTTTTCTTCCTCTAAAGGAAGGTGTTGGAGACTCAAGAAAACTTAAATACGAAATCAAAGCTCAAAGCACTCAACATCGCTAGTGGAGAAGCCCGATTGAAGATCTTGTAGTCCCCTATAGCCTTATAAGATATTAGCTTGTTAAAGTGTAGAATATAGTAGTGATGCTCAAAAAGTTACACACACAAAATACACATTTCGAAAAATACAAGTTTTGGTAGTATTGGCATTTTGCATGTTTGGTTTTGATACATGTCTCATAATTTTTCTAAATTTTATAACAATTTTAGAATATGTATTTCATCACCTATACATTGCTACATTACCAATTAACTGATACAAAATATTTTGAAAATTGTTTAAAATTCAAAATCCATACAGAAAACTGTTTCAGGCCAGAACGGTCGACCGGGACTTTAGCCAGGGGCGTGCACGTTTGTGCACGTTATCGGTCGACCGACCGATCGACCGCTAACCCTTGTGGTCGACCGATCGATCGATCGACCAACTGAGAGACCCTAACTCTCGATTAGGGTTGGTCGACCAGGTCGGTCGACCGACAGAAACCCGACCTGTTAGCAACCCGAACCCATTTTAAAACCAGTGAAAGGTAAAATTTCATAAACCCCCCAAGTAAACAATATTTATTGCATTTTAAACATTATAAATTACAATGTAACTCTTTTTTTTTAATGTTTTTAGAGTTCGGGCGATATCTTTGAGTATCCAAAGTTCGATCTGGACGATTCATGAGCCGTTGCGATCGTAAGAAGACGAGATACATCCATGTGATAGCTATGTGAGTGTTTTTCTTTTACAAATTATATTTTATCATGTTAAATGAAATTAATTGTTTTCTTTATTTAATAAATCATGATTATCAGTAAATCACTATAAATATTATTTAATAAAATATAAATATTGGAAAATCACTGTAATTAAAATATGCATGATTTCTCTATAAACATAATTGATAAATAATAATTTAATTTATTTCTTGATGTAATATAAAACATAGACGATTATCAAAATATGGAGTGAACATTAGACAGTGAGTTAAAGAAATCCCAGAATAATAAGTTAATAATTCTAATAAGTATGTGAATAAATAAATTGATAATTTTCATCATGATTGTGAAGAGTTTGAAAATTGATAATTATATATTATTATTTTGTGATATTGATCATATTAAAAATATTGTAATCATTATAGCAAATATAGATATACTGACACATGATTATATTAGTGATATTACCCTGATATGGCCACTGTTACCTGACTTACACTGAACACTGTTATTTATGTATTCTTATATCACTTTACATGGATTAGAATTATTAGCATATTCGTATATAGCCGTTATACGAATATGCTCTATTACATCGAACAATGTTATTTCATATACCTATGTCACCATTACATGAATATTGTTAGTTCATATTCTCATATCACTGTTACATACATTTACCTGTATACATGTTTGGATCGTTCCTGTATTCCTGTTGCATGGATCACTCTTCCTATTACATGAATTATTATTACTTGCATAGCCCTATTGTATTGTTATATGAATAATTCATGCATATAATACATGACTATATCCTGTAATCCTGACATTGATATGATATTCCAATTACTGGACATGTTAGTTATTGATATATAACGTGTGGTGGGGATCACCTTGTAAATCCTATATCCCATGTTTCCTATTTTCCGTTATCTTGTTTAATGATATTAATAAAGCTCATATCCAGTTACCGTGTTACATGTACCATGCACTATTACTGTACCAGACATATTGTGCAGTTTTAATATAGCATAGGGTTGGGGAAAACTGGACTGTTGACTAGATCTTATCGAGTGAATGTCATGGATCCATTATAGTCCCACTGCAGGGGATGGGGTAGTGCTGGCTACCGTTTATTATAACTCATTGAGGTCTCGTTTCCCGTTACTTATTAATGAGCTCCCGTTTTTCGTTGCTTGTTCAACCTTAGCAGGCTAGCCCTGATCTCAGCAGTCAAGGGTCTGTTTAAGCGGTGATTCTCGGTATGCACTGGGTATACCCACCTGACTAGAGTTCCTTGACCAATGTGTTTTCAATTAATATAACAAAACAGTATAAATAATAGTGACGTCGGGAACGCTTGCTATTTGGTCACTCTCTCGTTCGAATAATAGTACCCGTATGTCATGTTCGATGGGTTCGGCTGGAGTACGAGTTCGTATGAACTGCCAGTGGTATGAGACACTGAAAGAAATTAATTAAATATCAGACGATACTGATTATTATTATTATTGTGTAAATAACATGACTTGCTCGATACATATATATTATTGTCTGGTTATACTTGTTACACTTTCTGATATCTTACCTACCACCATGTCACATGAATCTATGTGCTTCATTTGGAGACACTACTCATGTACATGTATACTCTGCATTCTGTGTCTCATGTATACTATGTGGATACACTGTTACTGTATAAGCACCACAATGTAATATTGTTATTCTGCGTACTTCATATCTACATGTTCATATTCATCACGACACTATTATGCTACTATTATTATTAGGTTAAATAAAAAATATAAAATAATTAAAACTTGCTACATGATACTTAAACACATTGATTTAATTAAGAAATCACTTAATACTGTATCATATTATGCATATTAAGAATAATATAAAAATGATATAATTCTTATTGATTATAATAACATAATATCTCAAAATGACTTACCTATTATTTCATTTATTTACTGTATATAGTTGTATTTGGTAGCATCTGGACATATTAACTGATATTAATGACAAAGATTGGATACTGTGTTAATAACACTGTTGTAACATGTTAGACATTGATAATATTATAGTGCTAAAGGTTTGAGACCAAATCCTTTCCACTCAAATACCAACATCCGACATTCGAATACAAGATCCATTCCATTGAAATTGATCTATATTATTTCAAGTATCTATAAACTAAAAATCAAGTGTTTTGAATACTTTTTGCCAGTGCATCAAGTATGGGAAAAACAGACATCCTAAATAATGAGTTGGTTAGTTTAACAGTGTAGAACATTTAAAACCTAACAAAAATTGATTTGTAGGGGTTTTTAAATGTTTAGATCAAAATCAAACTGTCGGATCGAGAATTTTTGTGTCTAAAGACATAGATCTAACCAACTCACTACTTTCGGCCGTCCATTTTGCGCCGCTTGATTGATGGGCAAAAAATATTCAAAATACTTGATTTTTGATTTATAGATACTTGAAATAATACAGATCAAGTTCAATGGAGTGGATCTTGTATTTGAATGTCGAAGGATTGTATTTGAGTTAGAAGAATTCAGGCTCAAATCCTTTTGGAAGGACACAAGTCTATCTCTCTCTCCTCTCTCTCTCTCTCTCTTTATATATATACTGATGGTTATTATAGATATAATATTACTGGTATTTAAACGTGTATTGTATATTATCGTAATTGTACTTCTATTATAGTATATATTACTGCTTCCTTCATTTTATCAATCACTAGGTCGCTTTCTGATAACCCTGAGTTTGCATGGCCAGGTTGGAGATCCGATGAATCATAGTATTTGGTGTTTCTTAAGATTTTGTTGGGAGACCCACTGCTTTTATTATTCATAGGTATCTTTATTATTCTATCTTTATTTCTTTATTTATCCTTATTTTTATATCTATCATGATTACTGACCCATTTTGTAGGTATTCTTGTACTTATTTAATACTGAAATATTTGTGTATATTGTGTTTATTCCTTGTATTGAGCCTTAGCGTATATATGTGGGGTATTTCCTCGCGTATATGTGTCATCGACTCTAGTTGCGTCCCCTCTATTGTATATTTTGGGAAGCGAGGCATGACACACATGGAGCCTATTGACCACTCGGTCAACAGCCAGTAGAGCTGATTGCTCTACCGGCGACTAGATATGCACAAGCTTATGCACATTCTGAGCTGTGCATATCGGTCGACTGACAGGTCGACTGCAGAACAAGTGTGCTCTTTGGTTTTTGAGCTCGGTTGACTGCCAGAGCTGCAGAGCTCTCTGTTTGAGCTCGGTCGACCGACGGTAACCAGAGGCTCTAATGGCTTTATTTCTAGTCGTTGGTGGTCGATCGCCCAATCCACCGGCCATTGTGTAAAACTTCATCTGCTTCTTCATATCTGCGAGCAAATGAAGGATTTGGCCTTCATAAAACGACGACCCGTGGACGTTGGTGGGTGCCCTTGAGAAGAGGTAGACCCTGTGTCTTCTCCAGCACGCTCGTGGTCGATGGTGCGTGGAGGGATCGTGCTCCGGCGGTAGGGTTGGTCATGCCTTTAGACAGGGCGCCGTTGTGGGCGATCATTTGTTTCTTCGAGGCCATCGATGTTAGGGGAGAGGCTTTATAATGAAGGATAGGGGTTTGGGTTGGATGAGAGGAAGATCTCAATGTAATCTCAAGATCTCAATAAAAGCACCAATTTATGGTGGATAAAACTCCACTACAAGCAATTGGATGCTCCCGATTGAGCTTGTTAGAGCACACAGAAAAGAAGATGCCTTTCATGTTAGGGGCATCAGTGTGGTGCTGGCCTAAGACTCTCGGGCGTGAGAGTCAGTAGTCAGTAAGGAGAGACCGATAGAGGAAAACTGTTGACGTAGTGGTGGTGGGCTGATAGAGAAAAACTATCAGCGTAGTGTGGTATGTGCTCTGAGGATTATGGAAGCAATCTCCTTCTCCTTTGAGAAGGAGGTGTATTTGTATCTGATATTGGTGGTGGAGTGGATGTAGATAGATATAGATCTTCAACTGTTCGATTTGAGTCTGCTGATCCTTATAACCGCTGAGATTGCATTCAAATTGTTAGGACTGGCGCGCTAGAGGGATGATTTGTTACTAACTCTAACTACGTGTTGAGTTGTAAGGCGACTCTGGACGAGGAAAAAGATAGAGTCGCGTAACAGATTCCCGACTCGAAGAAATTCACTTGGATCTGTCCGTGGTACGGATAAGATCAGCATGTGGTGGGATGTTTAGTCCGTAGTCGACTCGGCTCTGGGTAATGGTTGCATGACTTCGGGCTCCGGGACGAGAGATGTTTTCGAAAAGTAGTATGGCTTCAAAGCTGTGGTTGAGGGCTACCGTCAGATTTATGCATGGTTGAAATTCTGGAATGGGAACCCTGAGAGCTTTCCTGTATTCCTATCACTGACACGTATCACGATTCAGATAGGGAAGAAATTTTGACCACTATACTTGTTCTTTTAGAAGGGTGATTCATGAACTTAAGATTCAAAGTCTAGTTATTTTGACTAACAATTTTAAGTAAATATTGTCATGATTTAAAAAAAAAAATAATTAAACAATGAAATATGACAACACCCAAAAGAAAAAAACATCTCACTTGTACAAGAGACCCTAGCCCCTGTCCTCCAACTAAAGGCACCTAAACCATCTCAACTGATCGGTAATCTCCCACTCCCATTTCTCCCCCCCGTCTCCATCCTCTCCTTCCCCCAAAACCAAAACCCAAAATCAAGAAGAAGAAGACCAAAGGAATGGACCTCCTCCTGTATCACACCTTCGCCTTCCTCTCCCTCTTCTCCTACGGCCTCTACCACCTCATACTCTCCACCCGTTCCTTCTTCAAATCTTCTTCTTCCCACCTCGCCCGCCCCTACCACCCCCTCCCCCTCCCCCCTCACCGCCCCCACCTCCTCCGCCACCTCCCCCTCTACCTCACCCTCCTCTCCCTCATCCTCTCCATCTCCCACCACTTGGTCCTCTCCCTCTCCTCCTCACCATCATCATCGCCTCTCTCCCTCTCCTCCCTCCACACCTCCTCTCCCTCTCTCTCTTCCTCCTCCTCCTCCTCCTCGCCCTCTCCCACCTCCTCCCCCCCGACCTCTCCTTCCTCCTCTCCTCCCTCGCCTTCCTCCTCCTCTCCCTCTCCCCGCCTCCCCTCCCCCCCCTCGACCTCGCCTCCAAGACTCACTCCCTCTCCTCCGCCATCTCCCTCGCCTCCGCCCTCCTCTCCCTCGCCCTCGCCCTCGCCCCCAGGCTCTTCCTCCTCGAGATCGCCCTCGCCTCCTCCCTCTCCCTCCAGGGCCTCTGGTCCCTGCAGACCGGACTCTCCCTCTACGTCGACGCCTTCATCCCCGACGGCTGCCACCGCCTCCTCGACGTCTCCGACCCCACCACGAGGTGCGATCTTGACGACAGCCGCGTGCGGGCCGGCCAGCTGCTGGATCTGGCGTTCGCCGCGCACGCGGTGTTTGTGGCGGTGGTGGCGGTGGTGGTGTACGTGGCGGTGGCGAGGGCTTGCGGTGGCGCCGTCGGGGGTGAGAGGGCGTTGGGGTTGGGGAGGAGGCATAATGGGGGGTCGTATGAGGCGCTGCCCACAGCGGGTTCGGGTGGGGCGTTGAGCGATTTGGATCACGTGCAGATGAAGTCCATGGGGAAGAGCTCCGCGCAGGCGTGAGGGCTTTAGGTAACAAAAGGTTGGATCTTTTAAGTTTTTTTGCTGCTTCTGTTTTTTTTTTTGTCTTGGTGGAATTTGTTGTGATGTTGAAATGGATCCATTGTGCTTAGTTTTGGTGATTAAGAGAACAGATCTTTTTACTGCTTGTCAAATGATACAGACCTCCTTTGTACTTCCATTACCTTATCTCAGTATTAGTTACTGTTAAACATCTGTCCTGCAAGAGAACTTGGGGATTTTGCATACATTCTGTATCTCATCTGATTTAATGTTGCACAGTTTGCATTATGTATACTTCTCTATTTGTTGAGTTATTCATAATGGCTGTTGTTCCATCTCATCTCATCTACGTCTGCTTGTCAGTCTTAGTTGAAGTATGGTTTCTCATTTTGTGCTTTCAAAAATTTCCTTGATCTTGAAGGGATATCCACTTTTGAAAAATTGATCTGTTGCATCTCTATTATGGGTCTTCTCTCGGGTTGAATGCTACTTGTATGTTGATGGAAAAGTTCGCTTGGTACTCAAGGGTTGTATCAGAAATTATATTTGTTTTATTCAACACTGCCCCCTTGAAAAGTATCTATGGAAATGGTATATCATGCCTTCATCTCTAAAGCACGATGTAAGCCGAAAAGACAAATGGGATTACACACCCAAATTAAAATGTTAAATGCATTTTATTAACATGATTTGGGACCACACCCATGCCATATGAAACTTTATACTTAAATGCATTAATGGATGGCTCTGTCCGGAAAGATGTTAGCCTGTTCTCATGTTCAGTTTGAAAACGAACTTTGGGGCATTCTATAGAGTTTTAGATGGAATTGGAATCTTTTGAAACTCAGACTTGTGATTGCAATGGACATTAGAACTTTTAACCTTGAGATGCTCGAAGAGTTAACCACTGGAGCTCTCCTCTGAGACATGAGTTGAAAAATGGTATCACTACATTGGGTAACTTCTCTTTTGGCTGTCGACTGATCAGATCTTTATATTCAGTGCAGAAGTCTGTCATGTTAAGATGTCTTTCGTTTTTTATTTTCCATTTTCCCCTTCTGTATCTCGTGACCTCTTCTTGTGGGTTTTTATTGGGTTAATATGCAAGATTTGGTGCACCTAAGGGATCTCATAGGCTGTCCCTGGACATGTTCCTCCTAATGGGATTAAGCCTACACATCCCAAGTTAGGCCTTCTTGTCAAGTCGGAGACTTTTTGCTGTTATATACATACATAAAAGTTAATTTCACACCGCAGTTAGTGGTAGATCTATGTCAAGCAATGTCCATGATTTACTTCAATATTGTCCTTTGACTGGCTGGCTAGAGTTGTAGCATGATGAAATGGTTAATAGTTCTTTTATCTCACTACTTGGAACCTTGTCATTTTCTTTTGTCTTCTTTGCAACTGGTGGTAATCAATTTGTCTTCTTTTGTACCTGGGTTCTGGAAACTAGCTGGTGTGTTTTTACAATTTGGACAAAATGTTCGCTATTAGGATTCTTGAGGTAAATTTTCTCCTCATATTTGTTTTGTAAAAATTACTTAGGAGTAATGCACGGAGCTGAAGGGTTTGACACCTCAAACATTTGAAAATTTGGGATTCTTGGTGAATTCCAATACCATCAACATCGTCTAAGCCTTTTTCAATTCAAAGGGATTGGCTATGGGCCATAACCATTGATGTCAGATTTTACGGCCTATCAACCCGCTGAATTGGTGTGTAATTTCAATATATGGAAACTTTGGACAAGAGAAGCTTTGTCATAGGACAATGGAACGAAGATATGACAAATCTTTCATCGTTGGAGAAGACGTCACATCAACAATTGCTTTGGCGTTCAGATTTGAGTTGCAATTGATTGGAACTGAAGCTCTTTCAAAACATACGGAGTTTGTCTCAAAAGGGCTTCATTTTTGTCCTCCATAAGGGTAGAATTTTTTTTGCTTCCTAAGGTATCATGTTCCCTGTCAACTTATTCAGTTATAATCATTAAGCATAGTTTTTGTCCTTCCTGAAGCAAATAGATATCCTGTTCCTGATCAACTTGGTCAGTTTTGAGCTGTTAATATAGGAAGGAAAATGCAAAACGATATTAGAATATGTGCTTCATCATGGAGAGAGCTCTGACATATTGCCTTGTCCTCCATAATATCTATGACTTTAATTAGTTATAATCATTAAGCATAGTTTATTAAATCGGTTAAGTTGACAGCTAAAAATTAAAGTTATTTTATGATAAATGCTGATCAGAACTTGTGCATTTTCACAAATGGGCTGATGTCAGATATGAGAGATTGAGATTAGTCTTAGACGAGTGATGATGACATATTGTTTGCCGTGGAATCACTGTTGTTATTGGTTGAGCCAACAAATGGACAAATAACAAAATAACATATTTCTACTAAGCTGGCTTGTAATATTGCTCAACCAAAATTGAGATTGTGGCTCCATAACTTGCAGTTCACAGTTAGATTTAAGCTTGCAAAGAACCATTGAGCACTTGGTCAAACAATGTGGTCAGAGCCATTACCAGACTTGTGGATTATGGAAAGAAAAACTTTTATGAGGTACTGCATGATTGTAATTTATGCAGGAAAC